>VWZD01005403.1:765802-1038944 GCA_013396695.1 Sakesphorus luctuosus
CCCGAGCCCGCACTCAGCCGTCGTGGTGCTGCCCCGGGATTTGGAGGAGGGTCAGGGCCCCGCGGGAGAGCGGCCGCCGCCGGCCCCTCCTTCCCTCCGAACAGCACTGACAGCCCAGCCCGCCCGAACTATCGGATGTCCCAGTGGGCTTCGGGCCGCCCCTGAAAGCGGTGCCGGGAGAAGCAGCGGATCCCCTGGCAGGGTAAGAGAAATCATCTCTTCGTTCCACACCCGGCCTCCGGCCCGGCTCCAAAAAGCAGTGCCAGTTGCGGCTTCCCCCGCCTCGGCAGCGGCAGGGAGACCCGCCGCCAAAGTCTGGACGGAGTGCCAGACTTGCCCCGGGACAGCGAGCCGTGAACGCGGGTGGGAGCCGTGTCACACCGCCGGCTGAAGTCTGGGGGAGCCGGAGAAGATGTGGAGGACAGCGAAGGCCGGGGGCTGGGGGGACGCGGCCGGGGACGGGGCCAGCACTCCCGGAACGTTCGGAGGACCGAGCGCCGGTGCCGGGAAGGCTCAGGCTGCGGAGGGGAGAGCGTAGCGGCTGCTGCCAGCCGGGTCTCCTGCTGTCCCTCTCAGAAAGGATCCTCAAAGTTTGGAGAACTCTCGGTTTTCTTTTCAAATAACCTGATCTAACTTTTCTCCTTTTTTTTTCTACCCTAAATTTGATAAAGCGCAGCAGCAGCTCTCACATGGAAGTTAACATTTTCCACCAGCTATCGAATAATTGAATAATATTTTGTTCTTACCTTTGATGTTGAACTACGAACTCCCGCGGATCAATGGCCAGAAAGTTAGAAGAATTGGTGATTTAGGACTTCAGTACTTCTGGAAAAAAAATGCCAATGGTTTAGCCAGGATCTTCCCTGTCTGATTCGTTACTATTATTATATCTGATGATGTGGATGGATGGAGAGATTCAATCCAAGCCCATTAATGAGCTATTTTATAAACACCACCGTCTGAAGATCTTCATTTACATTTTGTCAGTGATCCTTTCCTTAACAGCGGAGACGTGTGGCGACAGCGCAATTACAGGACTTTAGTAAAGCTCCTATAAGAGTATGACTGGCTTGTTAATCGATTAATATTTTATTAAGTGTAAATATTTTATAAAGTTTTTAGGAAAACTATCGATTCTAAATTATTAAACTAGTCAGAAGGGCATTTGAATAATGCATACAATTAAATACATTTAAATATATATGTAGCGATTGCTTCATTTGCAATGAATCCCTTGCACCTTTCTCTTGCTTTCGTTTTTTTCTTCACCGGCAGTTGGTTTCTCATTTGTGTGTTCACTGGAATATCAGGATCACCAAATATGTGTTTATTCCGTATTTACAAACTGAATGTTTACCTAAAACACTCTTTGAAAAAATAACTTCGAAATCGGGAGCCGTAATAATTTTAAAATTTTAACGCGGAAGCAAAGGGTCTTGTTAGTGAAACACGGAAACTAAACTGAATTCGTATAAATTTTGCCGGTTGGTAACTTCTGTTTTGTAAACATCACTTAATTCAGATAGATTTTATGAAGCAGTATGCTTATTTTTCTTTTACATATTTTTCCCAATAAAAGCCTTTTCTTTCTGTTTCAAATTACAAACATTTTTTCCCCGTTGCATGATTTTCACATGTTGTCCTTATTTCCACTGGAAAGAAGGACTATTATTTCCCATCGCTTTCCTCATCCGTCTTCAATCTCGCTATTTAAAAAAGGGCTTTAAAATGATTCTCATTAAAAACTTATCTTTTTTTTTCCTAACCCGAACTCCAATACGAGAATTTTCTACTCTCGTACTCTGTTGAGAGCAAGAGTGGATGCGCTCTAAGTGCCCAGCTCTCCCTGTTGCTGCCGTTTATGGACGCCTTAAGTGGTTGATTGCCAGAAAAATTTTGAACAAAAACACCTCCTTGAAAATGTTTGGTTTTCATTAACTGCTGCTTTTAAAGCCAAAACGCATGGAAGCGATCGCAGCTCCGTGCCCGCACAGGCTCCAGAGGCGGGCGGCTGCAGCCGGGGCCGCCGCGGGCTCCCAGGCCTCCGCCGCCGGCGATGCCGCCCCCGGGCCGGCCGCCGTGCCTGGCAGGATCCTCCGTGCCCCCAGGCGCTCTTCCTCGCCTCCTGCTTTGCCCTCGTTCCACCCAGAGGCTCCTAGGGCCACGGCGCCCGCGGGACGGTCGCCTCCTCGCAGGGATCGCCCGGGGCTGGGCGTCGGCCCAGCCCGAGGAGGGGTCTCCGGAGCCGCACACTTGGGCCCCGGGGGGACGCCGGCCCGCCGCCCGTGGGCAGCGCCTCGAAGCGCGGAGGTCCTGGGATGCCGCGACGGCACAGCGGCCCACGGGGTCGGAGCAGGGTGGCCGCGCAGCACTTCGGGGGCAGAGCAGGGCTCCTGCGGGGGCGGCGGCCGCACCAGGCACCGCCAGGGCGCCGGGGCAGGCGGAAAGGGGAGCGCGGCACCCGCAGGGGAGGGTTCCCTCTCCCTGCTGGGGCTGGTCTTCATCCCTGCGGGACCTGAGCCCGAGGCCGCTCCTGGGGGCCGGGACTGAGACCACCCGCCCGACCCGTCCCGGCGCCTTCGGCTTCGCACAGCGCCATCGCGCGGGCAGCGGCGCCGGCGCAGCCCGAGGCGGCCGCTGCTCCCTCCCGCCCGCGGCCCCGGCGGTGCGGGAAGGACGCCGCACCTGCCACGGGGTCGAACGGGCCCTGCCGCCACCCTCCGCCGCACCCTCGGCCCTGCGGCGCCGCTCCGCCCTGCGCCTTGCCCGCCACGTGCCGTCGGAGCTCCGGCCCTCACTCCTTGCCCACAGCCAGGCCCGGACAGAGCAGAGCAGTAGCACGGGCAAACTGGCGGCGGGCAGCGCCTGATGCACGCCCGCACTTTTTTCGCTCTCACCTCGAGGGCCAAGAAAGACGCGGGGCAGCCGAGGAGCCGCCACCCCCGCGCCTCTGAGGGGCGGCCCCGGCATCAAGCTCTCCCTATCGGGTTCGAGCCGTCTAACCCTGCCGCCGTAGGAGGGATTCCCATTCCTCCGCACTACCGGGATCCGTCGCTCGGCCCCAGGTTCAGGAGGTGAAACCAAAACGAAACGAAAATGTTCCTGAGCCCAAGGGCGGGTGGGCCCGGCCCTGCCCGCAGCGCTTCGAGGGGAGAACTCTGGCTCTCGCAGGGCGCCGGCCATGGTCGTTTCCCAGGCGCAAGCCGCTGCTTTCCCCCGGTAGCCCTAGCCTAAGCAGGCGGCTGTCCGGATGGGGAGAGCCACGGAGGCCGGGGCGCCTTGCGAGTGCCCCGGCTCGGCAGCACAGCGCCCCGGCCCCGCGGGAGCCGGCTCTGCCGTCCCTGCGCGCCTCCGGCAGCCTCCAGCCCCTTCGGAGTCCAAGTGGCTCGTTCGTGCTGCGCCAACGGAATAAGCAAAATTAAAAACAACAAACCAAAAATGTCCTTTCGGCGTCCGAGCTCCGATCAAACCGTTTCGGGACAGCAGTATCTCTGCAGACCTACCCTTACCTCTATTCTCCCCTCACTGGTTTTATTAGTAAGTCTTTTGCCGCTAACGCTGGTCATATGGAGAAGGAGCTGCGGGCAACAGAGAGGCAATCTCTACAGCCAGAAATATACAGGGAAGGGAACGACTCTGCTGGAGCTGTTATTACAACGTATTTCGGTGCCCAGAAGGCAGCGCAGCCCCGACTGAGGCGGGCACAGGGAGCTGGGCTCACCGGCAGGCCGGGCCGGCTGGACTCCTGATGCGGGGCTGAGCTGGCTGCTGCCAGGGTTCTGCCTCGTTGTCTTATGGCCTCCGGCTCCCCAGTGCGATCTGCAGCTTCCCTGTGTTCCTCACACACGATCTAGGCTTTCCCCCTGGCCACGGGTTGCGTTTTCCCGCAATCACACACAAGGGATTTCCTCCTTGAGATATCACGCTCATCGACCCCCCTTCACCTTAACAGACCTGTGAGACTCTTCAGTATTGTATGGCTTCCCTAAAATAATTCCATTAAGATTTGTAAACTGTGAGGAGCAGAGAGCACAGACCGAAGCGCCTGTGCCCTGTGGCTCTTTTTCTTCAAATTATTGGCTTATACCTGGAAATGAAAGACGGAGTTTGCCACTTTCGTTGCAATTACAGAAAATTCTCTAGATCCGAGAAAAAAGTGACTAACAGGTCTAGAGTAGAACTCCGCCAGCCGAGCACCAGTTGCGTCTACTCCTTCGCCACAGCCCAAGCCCACTCCAGCGCCGTTTCCCCCGTGCGAGGCGGCGCCCTCCACTCCCACCCCGAGGTGGCCGTGAGGGGAAACGAGCGTCCCGCCTGCCGCGCACTGCCCGAGTTGCGGCATGAACGAATACGGGAGGGGGCTGCAGCAGCGAGCTGTCCCCCTGGGCCGAGGAGCCAGCCTAGCGCCTGTCTTTACGCCCCAAATGTGTCAACGGGGCGCGGGGTGCCGGGGCAGCCCCGTCTTCCCTTCCAACCGCGCTCTCGCACGGGCTAAGAGCGAGTGACGGCGAAGGTCGGCAGAATATGCCGAGCGTGTAAGGCTGAGGACTTGTATCCCGAGGCATGAATATTTTTAATTATAACGATTTACCTAAATTAGCAAGATATTAGCCCTTCTGCCCCGTCACGCTCCGACCTGAAAGCACAACATCACCCGCCCACGTTGGACACCATCGCCTCCCAAGCGCTTTCCAAATTCCTACGGCTGGCGGAGACTAGATGACAGAAAGACCCCAACAGAACCAAGAGAACAGAGCCCGTTCCGAGCGCCCTCCTCGTGAACTTCCCAACGAGCAGCGCTCATTGCCCAAGACAGCAGTGCTCATTAGCGAGCACTGTGCCACGAGGGTGCTATTTCCCTCCTAAATCCAAACTTTGCCTCTTAACGCACACTCTCATCTTCGTACGCAAACCGCCCGTGTTAATTAAACCCCCAGTAAATGCGTAGGGAGAACCCTCTCCGCTCTGCGACACAAGGCAGCGGCTCTTTCCGACTCCTGCCACGCGAAATTGTGCTCAGGGAGCAGAGCTGTGGCAGGATCGCACCGGGACCCGGTGCCGGCCCCCACCTCCCGTCCTCACTCCCCAACGCTCCCCTGAAGCCAGAGGCAGGTCAGCCTGTGACAGAACTCAGCCCGGCCGGCAGCTAGAGATGCCCGGCTGGGGATTTAGTTTTCTGTGCAAATAGCTGATTTGCTGAGAGAAAAGGGGCAGACAGTGCAGGGATTTCGAGTGAAGATAAACAGGGGATTTATTGAACTGTACATGCTGAAAACGCAGTTGAACAGATCGAGGAAACCCTAATGCAGACGAGTGGCAAACATCCTGCAGCCTAACCCCAGTCAGCGGAAGGCAGCTCAGAGGCTCCTGGCCGCGCCTCGACCCGGGCTTGTCCCTGGTGAAATGACCGTAGGTGGAAAGCTGTGAGAGGCTGACCGGTAACGCTCAGGCTTTTTAGGCTTTCGCAAGCCCTTGCGCTGCTACCAACGGGGCTCAGCAGGGCGCTTTCTGCAGAGGGGTCACTCATGGGGCCTCGGGGCGGGAAAAAGCCAAATCCTGTAGCTTTTCCTTCTGCAATCAATCCTATCATCTTTTCCCGCGACTTCTAAACTTTGACAGCCAGTATGCACAACCACTTACAAAGAGTTTCGGGTCATGAGTTGATACTCGGCCCATGAAAGGGCCCCTTCCGGGCCGAGGCTGTCTGCCTGCTCCCAGCACCTTAGAGAGTAGCCAAAAGATGGCCCGCTGCCGGAGGCAGCCCCAGTAGCCTTGCCGAGGCGGCGTCCTTCAACCTGGACGTGGCTTTCCCGGGCGGCCGAACGAGGCAGATGCCTACCCGACAGATGCCGAGGCAGCGGGGGCCTGGGGACACTGCCTTGCCCTCTGAGGTCCGCGGAGTTGGCCCCCCTCTGTTTTCACAGTCTCCGACGACGCTGCCTCCGTGCCACCCCCGCCCCGTTCCTAAGCGGCAGGCAGAGAGAAGAGCTGGCCCGCAGCAAGTGCCCGGCCACCGGCGGGGGCTGCCACCTGGCAGCGTGGCCGCAGACACCTCGCAGTGTGGCCGCAGACACCTCGCAGTGCGGGCGCAGCCGCCGCCTGCGGAGCCGCCGTGGCCCCGGTGGCTGTGCACGGGAACAGCAGCGGTGCCCGCGGCGACACGCACCGCTGTCACGCAGCGAGCGCGATTCCTCCTAAAGCCTCGTCCTCCTCCAGCTCTTGCGTCTCCCTCGGCTGCCCTCAATACCCCCGGAGGAGCCGCCGGCCTGTGCGTAGCCAGTGCGCTCCCGTGACAAATTTCACGTTTGTAAAGGGACGGGTGAGAGGTATCCGCCGTTTGAAATTCCATTACAAAACCAGAGCAGACGCAATCCTCGTCTGCTCCCCTCCACGGAATCGCTCCAGCTAAATCAACATCTACCAAGCGAGTTTGTCCCCAGCGGGGACGGCAGCTCTCGCTTACTCCGCTCCGTGCACCGCTGCACTTCTGCCCTGGGAAGAGCCCTTCAGCCACACCGCCCCTACGGGGTGACACGATTAGTTCCTCCTGGACAGCGTTTCGCTGGTTGCAGAGACACCCTCTCTCCCAGCCGAACGGGCCCGCGCCGCTACCCCACGCCCCCGCAGCCTCCCCACCCCACGGAAGACGAAATGCTCCAAGATCTCTGCTCTTTGTCAACACAACGGAGTATTTGACAGTCACAATTACCTGTAAATATTCTGACCGGTTTTGTATACGAGGCACTCTTAGCCTTAAGCCTGGCAAGCCTCACGCGAGCGGAACTGTAACACTATCGCAACTTCACCGCGGCAGACGGCAAAAATCCGCGCTCCGCGCTCGGCACTGAGTGCGTTCCTCCTCGGCACCGCGGAGCCCAGGAGAGGGAGAAATAGCTACCGCTTGCTTTTCTCCTCACTCTGAAACCCAAGAGCTAAACACTCGATTTAGAACCCTAAAATTTAGGCAAGGATTCAAATCAGTCACAGGTCAAAAAAAAAAAAAAAAGGAGATGCCTGTTATCAAATCACCCTTTCGGACAGAAAAAACCGCTTTACACACGGCCAGATGAGGTGCCAGATATTCCAACGTATTTGCAACCCCAGTTTAAGAAAAAACAATATTGAGATCGGAGATGGTCACTACTAGATGAGCTCCGAGATTTCATAATCCGTCTTCCCATTTTTTACGTCAACTTCTCCCTTCCCTATCCATCACATCAGAAAAACTAGCAGCGCGGAATTACCTGTCTGCTTCTTTCTGCCTCCTTCAAGTAAAGAAAGTAAAAGTCATTTCATCTATTAGCTTGTACAAGTAATAAAGAGATGGTAACTTGGAGCTACAGCATTTTGAAGATTGTGTCACATGCTTTAGCATAAATAAGGGTGTTATAGCTCTAGCGATTACTGGATCAATGTATTTGTGCAACAACTTGTGGTGCGTTTGGTTCTTCGCAGGTATTTGTTCTGTCCCTGGGAACAGCTTTGCGCATTCCCACCTCGCTAAGACGAGTATAAACAACAACAGCCTCCCAGTTTCTGCGGCGCCTCTGCGCTCGTCTGCCGAGTGGAGAGGTGGTTTGTCAGCACCTTGATTCTATATCAACCGATTATGAACCAGATACGGAATTTCTCGGGCTGCAGCATCTCCCTCCTCAGAGAGGACAAGGCGGAGGTGTAGCCGTTCCCCTGCGTGCTGTCACTCAGGAGGGGTCATGGCGTGCGCCTTCAATCTCCCACACACAACAGGGAGAAATTTGCCCAACTTTCTCAAAGTTTCTCAGCCCTGTACATTGTCTAAGTCGGGGTAGTTCAGGATCCCGACCACCCTGCCGGCCACCTCTAGAGGATTTTCACAGAACTGTCTCGCTCTCACTGAGGGGCCGCACGTGGGCGCCCAGCCGCGAGCAGAGCGCACGGATCGGAGGGGCGAGCTGACGGCACCCCGCACCCGGGGCTCCAGCCTCCACCCCTGCGTAA
Source organism: Sakesphorus luctuosus (assembly GCA_013396695.1). Classification (NCBI taxonomy): domain Eukaryota; kingdom Metazoa; phylum Chordata; class Aves; order Passeriformes; family Thamnophilidae; genus Sakesphorus; species Sakesphorus luctuosus. The sequence continues at coordinate 773,780 of VWZD01005403.1, forward strand.
TCCGCTCCCGGGGTTCCAGGGAGCTCCTGCACCCGCTCGAGCCAGTCCCAATCCTGGGGGCGAGACGGGCAGTGACACCTCCCCGGGCAGTCACTGCTGCCCGTGCTGGTGGGAGCCCACAGCCCTGTCGGGCTGCTGCACTGAAAAGGGAGGGGACACTGAGTTTCCCAGGCACCGGACTGATGGGGAAGCCCCCATGTAAGTGCAGCTGGGCTCCAACTCCTACGAGATGGGAAGGGGACCTGCTCCTGCCCCCGCCGGGAGGGAACTGTCAGCAGCATCCAGGCTTTGAGACTTTTGGTCTCAGCGACTCTTGGCGCCACCGGCTGCCAGGGGACCCAGGCGAGTGCGGGACAGCAGGTGCTGCGGGCCAGCACGGCGGGGCACAGGGCTGGAGGTGACTCCTGATCCCTCTGTGCCGGCAGTGACCCTCTGCCAGCATGCTCTTCGAGTCACCTCTCAGGCAGGACGAGAGAGCCGGGTGTGGGCCAAGGATTCGGGTAGGGGTGTGGACAGCAGAACACCTTCCCGACCCGCTGAGCTTCGTCTGTCCCCTCCGTCGTTTCCCTGGGATGCTATGAAGGCCAGCTGGCCCTCCGGTCCCCTTCCCCTCGCAACGCCGCCACAGAGTTGGGCTGGGACAGAGTCCGGCCCCAGCCTCTGTAGATAGGCAACACCCTGCATCGCCTGTGCCTGGCCGGGGGCTGAGCCCGGGGACCGAGGCAGCCTCTCCCTGGAGCTCCACAGATCACGACTACCGAGCTGAAGCCAAGTGACCAGGGCATGGGTTCTCCCACTCTCCTGGTGTGCTCTCCCTCGGGTGAACTCTTCCTGGCCTCCCCAAACGCTGCTGCCACAATCACAGCACGTCAACTCTCCTTGCAGAGGCCAGTCCTTGTAACTGGATGGGAGAGTGTGAGCAGCATTGCTAATTCAGTCAATTGCTCTTGGGCTCCTCAGGGTGCCTCTGGCAGGTTATGGCAGCATCTGCATGTCTACAAGTGGAAGTGGTTGGCCAAGGTTTTCCCTGCTGCATATTTTCCTCCTTATCTGAAGGATATGCAGCAGTAACAACTGAAGAAAGGGGTGCAGGGGGCCACAGTGCCAGCATATCTTTAAGATGGGGGCATGGATGTCTCTGCTACTCAACTGAAGCCCACCATTTCTTGCCCGTTTATGCTCTCCCTGCCCACACGTGAGCATGCTGGACTTGGCCCATGCCTGTGGCAGGCAGCTGTCAGCAGCCATGCTCCTGCCTCAGAGCTGGCAGCAGGGCAGGCCAGCCCTCCATCCTCCCTGCCCCCGGTGCACAGTGGCATTCTATGCTGGCAGGACGGGAGCCCTGTGGCTTGCAGGCTTCCCAGGACCCATCCAGGCTGGGAACCGAGAGTCCTGGGAGCACCTCACACATTACTCTGGGGCAACCACAAACAAATCTTTGCAGACTACTTTGAAGCATACGAGCCAAACTAGACATCTGGTGGCCCCTAACACCAGTAGAAGCATGTCTTGCTGCCCACTGGCCCCACAGCAGCACAGAGGCTGCTGGCCCATGCTGCCTCCAGTGCTCAGCTACTGCTGGGAGAAGCCGAGAGCTGAGCAGGACAAGTACCAAATAAATCACCTTCTCAGCTTCCACCTTGATTACATGGTCCTGCTTTTATAGGCCTGTGCAACAGCCTGTGCACGTACATTTACACCACTTTTAAAGGTTCAACAGTAACATCCCAAGGAACTCCCAGCACTTGTCCACTCTCACAGAGCAAACAGGGGAGTGCAGTGCTGGGTGGGCCAGGCTGACCTCTTGGGGCTGCACTCTGAGCTCTGCCAACTCCCCTCTGCCACCCAACAGCCCCTGGCATCACTGCAGCTTTGGATGTTGGAAAAAGACAGACAGGAAGACAGAGAAGTCTGAGGTCATTTATATTAATGCCTTTTTGATTAAGTCAATTAAGAAATGTGCACAATGCGGTAGACCCTCTCCCTTAATGTTTTCCTCACTTCTGCCAAGATAATTTGCACATTGTGGCTAGAACAAGCTCCTGATCCCTTCACAAAAATTAGAAGCAACAGCTAATAAAGGAGTAAAATAGAAGGTAGGCTTTGTGGGAAACCAGGCATGTAAATTAACTGTAAAACTGCAACTACCAGGCTGGATTGCTCTTTCATATATTCATGACTGGTGGCTAATATACAACTCATTTACTCAAGTTCTTAGAGAATAGGCCTAGGCTGCAACTGGCCATCTGAGTGGACACGTACAAGAGGATAAAGCCCTCAAGTGTCAGAGGGGTGACTTTTCTTTTGGAGATGACAGTGATAGCCACTGGTAGCTCACAGGTAAGTCCCTGCTCCCCAGTTCTGTACAACCAAGAACTTCCTAGGAAGACAATAAATGGTCTGAGGACATCTGGGCTGTGTGCTCTCCCAGGGGCCTCCTAGATTTTTTAATCTCCAAGCATAAAAAGGGTAGCATATACAGTGGCACATATTTGTTTTGAAACCTTTTGGTGATTCACATTTGGAGATTTTCTTGCAACCAGGAAAAACTGTGTTAGTGCCCATGAATTAACACATTTCCTTTTGAGATAATTTCCACCAATGCCTGTAAATAGTGCCAGTGATTTTTTCCACCTCCTCAGTTTCCTGTACATCAAATCATACACAGGCATGATATGTTCACAACTCCCTCTAAAAACTTGTAGATGATGATTGGAACAAGCCATTGTTTAAAAATTACAAGGAATACATGAAGTATAAAGGTGAGAGAGATCAGTAAATTCCTGGCAGCAACATACAACTGGGAGAAGGAGAGATAAGGGCAGTCCTGTAATTTCTCCCCTGGTACAACCTGCCTTAAGAAAATTGCAAGACAAACTGCCTTATTAGACAAGAAAGAATCAGCTGAGGAAGAAAGCAGACATAAAAGGGCCATCTGCAGAGAAAAACCTCTTTGACATGGCTCATGATCAGACACAGACAAAAGGCCATGAGAAACCACGTCACTATTCCGGGTGTTCATGAACTTCAGTGTTCAAGATGCAAAAGGTGATTATTTGTGATTATAAGAGATAACAAGGGGTACCTGAGATACCTATAGATTTAACTGTATTCAGGATCCTATCTCAACACTGCTGATGTATGTCCTCTGTAATTCAATTCCCAACAAGAGGAAGTGCAGGTTTTTTGCTTGCTTATTTGGTTTTTTTTAAAATTTTCTATCTTAGGCAAAAGTTAATAAAGAAAATTTTAAGCAGTTTTCTGCCTTTTCTTTCAGTAGTTCCTGTTCAACACAAGCTCAAGTGACCACAGTGAATAATTTGTCTTTGGGTGAAGGTTGTGACCCCATGTCAGCCTGAACACAGCACTGCTTGAACACTGCCTTTGAAGCTACAAGCAGTCTTACACAGGCACAGCTAAGGGATCATGCTACTAGTTTGTAATGCAATCTGGAATGTTTTAGAATGAGAAATCATTATAAGACCTGAAGTTATTTTCCTGATACAGCCTATTTGTAAGTGACAAAAAAATTATTGGTACCGTGCATGCTGTTCTCTCTTTATTCTCATGAGAACTCGGATCTAGAAATAGCGCCAGCATCCAAAAAGTTCTTGGGTAATGACTGCTTTTATGCAGTTTCTATTGTGCTCACTATTGCTTCTAGAAAAGTAGCATTGCTGGAAGATGCATTTCGTTTTCCTTACTGCTTTGTAAAAGGTTTTTGTTTGGTTGGTGGGTTTTTTTTATAAACAATTAAAAATAGCTTGTCCTCTAAAAAGATGTCTTTTCAAAGCACTAAAATGAGCACAAGCAGGGGAAACAGTCTTTGAAAGAAAAATTACTTTGGACAAGTTTTGAATTTCAAACATAGTCTTTGTTTATATTTCACTGACAAAATGCTTCTCAAATATTCTTTGAAAGGTGATTACATTAGGCAGGGGCTATTTTAGCAATTTCACATCTCACAGCACTGTTGTATACAGGGATCTGTCCACCCACTTCCCTTGCTGCAGTCACAGCTCCTTGAGCCTTTACTCAGCTATCTTTTACCGCTTCTAAAATCAGGCAGACTTTTTCTTTTCTTGCAAATGAAAGTCAACTTTTTCTGTACCACTAGGTCTTCTCTAAGACTTCTGGTGGGCCTCAGAATCACTTTTGACCTGTTAGTGATGCTCTGTTTAGAGGTTTGTTGCAATACTTTGCTTAGGGCCGGGCAGAAAATGTTTTTCTGTTTTAACAAAATTTTAGGACAACAAAACCTAATTCCCACTTCAAATCACAACAGAAAGTTGAGATTTTGTTTTGTACTTTAAAGAGGAAAAAAAAAAACTTGCACTGCAAGTCCTTTCCAAATCACATATCCTTCCTTCTCCATTCTATTTTTCTTGTAATTTAGGAAAAGAGCATAAAGGCAATGCATAGCCATGAAAAAGCAGCACATCTAGTTATTCCTATTGTTGGCTCAGATGGTGAAAGATTCAACACCCATCTGAATTCTTGGAGTGCCAGGAAAGTTCTCACCATTTTTACCTTCTGTATAGACCATGATATTTTGATGTACTTGCTGCACTTATGCATCTCTACTGCAATAAAAACTGAATTTGCTGACACATTTGAAATTTGCTTAATACTCTTCAAAAATTTTTAATGGGTGTTTATGAAGACAAATTCTGTATCAACTTGGGATCTATCAACACTAGGAAATACCTTGCAGTTTTAGAAATGTTCCCCAGAACACAACTGCTTGTGCCACCAGACATTGAGATGGATTCTTGGCATGGGTTTGGCCTAAGCCAACCAGCACCGTCTGAAGCAGCTCTTGGGCATATCTCAGGAGGTAGCCCAGGCCAGACTTCAAGGCCAAAAGGCAATTCACGTTGGGCTTCCTTGTTTTGGTGAGCAAGACATAGAACAGTGACAATGGAGGTTGTCGTGGGCAAGAGAGCCTTAGTGACAGAAGTGTTCTGACACACCAGTACAGACAGTGCTCCTGTCAGTCCTGCAAAAGGAAGGTGGAGTAGCATGAGGCAAACATCAGTGCAGCCTTTGGAAACTCCAGAATCCTGCACAGTGCTGTGGAAATGCACAGTACAGAGCAATGCATATAAACTGGCTCAAGATGAACAAAAAATGCTGCTCAGTGTTCATGTGATGTGCTTCTGCACTATTGTGCCAAAGCAGATGAAATCTGAATTTTGTTCTTCGTTGTGCTATCAATATTTAATTCTTCATGTCATTACAACATCTGTTCTTTCTCAGGTACAGCAGAGTTACATGTTTAGTGAAAACACACTACATACCTACTTTAGTAGTTTTGTGAACACAGATAGAACACCAAAACTTCTTTTTTTTACACCAAACAGACAAGAAAAAGACCTGATAGTTCTTTACTCCTCAGTCAAGGCTCTCACCATTCGGATAATCACTGGTTACCACTTACACACTTAGATCTTTTTCTTAAACTGATCCATGCTAAGATTATTTCAGACTTTTGTTCTGTTACTTGTCCTGTCATGAGAAGAGGCAGATTAGTGTGCCTTTTTGGGTCCTGATTGCAAAGGCTGCAGAAACTTTGCTAAGGGTCCTCACCACATTCAATTAGTTCCCTATTCTATTTTATGGTTCATTAGAAAGATTTCACAACTTGATGGAAGAGAAGGGACTTAGAAATAGCAGGTGCTAGGTAACTGTCAGATGCTTAAAAGCACACAGATTCACAGTAAAAGAGTTCCTAAGAATTAGGAGCAGTACATATGACATATTTTTGCTTCTGACCTTATAAAAGCAGAAGAAATGTGTTCTGCACATCCAAATTTGGTCCTGTTCTTCCCCTCTAAAGAAGAAGCCATTGAAGATAGCAAGCCCATACCAGCTGACATCTGGCCTTAAGGTATCAAGAATGAACCAGACTCAGCAGTGATGTGAAGGGTTGTGTATGTGCCATACAACAAAAGCTGAAGTGGTCTGGGAGGAGTTTTGCCTGATGTGGGTTTAGTCTTAGTAGGGATGAAGCTACAAAACAAATAACTGAACATACCCTCTGAGATGTAGTAGCACTATTTGACAACTTTCTCAGGAGCACTTGTTACGTCTGGTACACATAATACCAAGTCCATTAGCTCCTGTTTTAAGAGATGGTCTAAAGGTTAGTGCACTCAGAAGCTTGGGTTACAGATGTAGTTTTGCTCCAATTCTCTGTCTACAGAGAGATTTCTTGGGTGGGGTTTTCAGAAGCACATTATTGACCCAGGAGAACAAGTCCAACAGTCTGCCAGATACATCCTCCCACTTCACAAAAGCACAACTGAGAACCTCTCAAGTCACCTCTTGCTTCCTGCATCTGTAAAAGGAAACAAATCTGACCCACTCAGCAATCAGAGAGATCTGTAAAGATCTGTTTGCTGCAATTGTAAAGTCTTAACACTGAACTTGCCAAGGCAGCTCTTGCCCTTTCCCTAAGAAGGAGCCAAGTGCCTGCAGAAGAGTCACGTTTCTGCTTTGTATGAAAGCAGACTTGAGAAATCCTGTCCTACTACTTCCCAGCTTCTTACCCTCCACATGCACTGAGGGTCATTTAGTGCAAGAAGGAAAAGAGGCAAGGAGCTGAATGACTGCCCAAGGCTACGCAGCCAGTCAGTGGCACATTCCCCAGTCATTCTTGATTCCCTATTGTGTGCTTTCGTCCACACCAATCTGCTTCTCAGCCAAGAAAGCATTTCCAAAATGCAAGGCAGAACCCAGACTCTGAGAGCATTTTGAATGATCTGAAAACTTTCCATATTTAGGATCATTTTGAACTGTCTTTTGGAACACAAATATTTGTTTTACTATAAAAAGAGACTGACAAAATGTGCAACATCTAGGAATTCCCTAGGAAAAATAGTATAAGCTTATTGTCTCTTCTTTCACACATATAAAATGTTTTAAAACGTCGTTTGGCCCATCACCTGGTCTGAATCAGCAATCAACATGGCAAAGAAGCTTCAGAAACAGAGCTGAATCTTACACATATCAATGGCAAAAGCCCCATTTCGACAGTGTCATCAGGAGTAGCTTCTGCATTGTTACACAAGTAACTAAGTTAAACTCTGCCTTTCAACAACTATAAGGACCAACTTACTGAAGGCTTATCTACAATAAATACAGTCATAACTATTTCCTTTTCTCTGCTGACAGCTGCTGCTTAGAGAATGTTCAAATATTGAATAAGCCTTCAGATGATTCCTTTCTGATGTATTCTGTTTCTGAAATATGGGATTTTTGCAGGCTGATACAAATTAAAACAAACTTTTTGATAAAGGCAATTAGAATTTAGAATAACTAACACTACAAAGAAAGGTTTTCCCAGTCTTTGTGTCTTCTGTTTTTCTTTGGGTTACTCCCTCAGGCCTCCTTAATTAAGTCATTTCTGTCTCATAGAAAACTACTTTTGCTGTTACTAAATCAAAGGAGTTAAGGAGCTGTAGGTATCACCATACCAATAAAACAATGCAGCCCCTTCTGCACAGGAAAAATCAGTAGCCAGTATCACAGAGAAAAGATTGTAAGCAAACTTTGCCCAGCAGGCACATTTATTGCTATGTTCCTCCCTTTCCTCAGGTCATAAACTCCAAAAACACCAAACAAAAATTACCATTGGGGAAAAAAAATCAGATAACCCTGACTAGATACAAAGTATCTGAAAAACAACAACAATAACAATGATAAAGGACACTTTACACACAGTGAAGGAACTGCAACTTGTTTACCAGTATCTATGGCAGGATGAAGCATGTTCAGCAATGAACAAACTCAGAAAACCTGGAAGAACATAGGAGTCTAGCCTGGGATCCAAGAATTCCAAAGGGTGGCTATTTAACAGACATGCAGAAATTTATTCCCCAGGAATATTCAATAGGGTAATAAATGAGCCACTCAGCCACCATTCAGACAGCACTGCATCACTGAGGTACCTGCCTTGAAGACATCAGTTTTCATTTTTGTGCCACTGACCAAGCTGCAAGTTTTAGATGCACTCCCCAGCATTTGCTAGTTTCCAGCTACTGCTCACCTTGGCTTCAGACGGACACTACTGTTTTGAATTACTCTCTTGCAGATCCTGTTGTCTTAGTATCTTGAGGCACTCAGTTTAAACAGGTGGCTATAACTAACTATTCAAAACAATTTTTAGGAATTCAGATTTTTTTTTTTACTGACAGTGCATTAGTTACAGGCATTGTTGAAAAATGAGGCAATTTCTTGGTGTTTGGGTTATTTGTGATTAAAAAAACATTGTAATGTTTCTTTAGGCTGGCATTCTCTGTGAGTTTATTTCTTGTGGCTGCTTTGGGTTCATGTTAGTAATGTATTTTAAGAAGAACATCCACTAAAGCAATTCCGTGTGAAAAATGGAAATACACTTACTTCAAGAAAGTGCTTTCACTCTCATCTCCCTTTCATTCTCAGTGCGTCTTCAGCAAACACTTGGTTGCTAATGAAAAAAGTTCAGAATGGTCACCCAAGAAGATTATTAAAAAACAACCAGGGGGGCAGCAGATGAGGATGCTGCAAAGTACTGTTCTGAAAAGCAGCAGTGGGAAGAAATTGGAAGAATACAGCAGAAACTAAAACTCACACACAGGAACCATTATTGAGAATGTATAATACACTGTAACCTTGAATTTGTAAAGAAGCAGACTCAATCTAGCCTTCAGTTTAAAAAGTACTTGAAAAGAGAAGACAGTGACCTGTAGTGTGCAGTTTAGGGGGCATCAAATTTCCATAGAGCTCCTGTTCTAAGTAGGAACACTGGGGAAGAAAAAGAGAGCTTTGTGCCACTGGCCTTTTCCCAATGTTCTCCCAGCAGATGAGGTATTTGGAGACAAATACCATTCTAGACACAACTGTTTCCTCCAACATTTTGTAGACATCATGATTTTTCAATTAAAACGTAAACCGATTAAAACACAAATGGTTTAAAAATGAGGCCAACAGCTCCAAACAAATGAATAAAAAAAAAAGTGGAAAAAAGACACCAAAAACCCAAACCAAACCAAANATTTATATGTATTTAGAATATATTAGGTCAACCTTCTCCATAATTTAATTCTGTTTCTTTAACCACAAAACCCTTTTAATCTGACCTTAAGTTCTTCTTTTTCTGCATGAATTATTTCTTTGCTGATTCACAAAATTTATTATTTTCAAGAAGCAGCGTGAGCCAACCAAGGCTGCACTTAAACAAAACCCCTCAACCCATACTATGACTCCATGACTTTATGGGCAGGGCATGTAAGGGAAAGGTCCAGGTGAAGCTGATCAGGGCCAGTAAGGCCTCTTAGCACACAGAGCCCTGACAATCGTTAATCTAGCTCTAAACTGTGGAAAGAAATTGAAGAGTAAAATTCAAGCAGAGGTTTTGATGTTCTGGAAGCAATGTGTGCGTTCCCACTCCCCCAGCGCTTAGACCAGGCGAGATGTGGAGTGCTCATGCATATGCACATTCTGCTTGGGTGGAAAGGCACCATATGATTGATTTTTAGCATCAGTGTTAATAAATCTAACTGAAGGATTTTCTTTGGTAATATGAGCACTGGAACTTCATCCCAATAGATAACAATTGTAAATACTAGGGAATCTGAGGCAGACTTTGGTCAGTGGTGTGCGATGCCCATCGTAATACTGAAAATCTGAGATGAAATCCTGTGTCACTACACTCATGCAAGATTTGCCACTGCTTTCCATGGAGCCAGGATCTTGCCTCAGGCAAAAGCAAAACTGCAGAGGTTACAATATATGCTCTTCCACTCCAGCTCACAGGAACAAGACCTGAATGGCAGATGTATTATTATTTATTGATATGCAAACTTTCACAAACCTTATAATCTCAAATGATAGTTGAGTGCTTTCCTGGTTGATAAACCATATTTGAAGAGCTTTTTCAAATAAAGCTTAACTTCTTTTTTTGGTTTTTCCCTGAGTAAAATGGGATGTCAAAGTATTAACTCTAAATAGCAAGAACTGTTCTTTTCAGATATACTGAACACACACAAGTTTCAGTTGGCAAAATCTGGTCATTGTTACAAAGCAAGCTTTACCTGGACTTGTACAATGAGTTTGGATTTTCCACCCCAATAGATGTGTTTATTGGTTTCTTTACATGCAGAAACAAGATTTCTGAGAGAATTATCTAAAAGAGGGTGTTAGGGGTCTGTTGTGGCACAGGAGACAGGGTTATATAACATAAGAACTGTGTGATAATTAAAAGAAGAATCAAATACATCAGTAAAACCAGATTTTGTTCACTGCTGAAACTGCATGTAAAATATAATTCTACCTTTGGTACTTCCTTTCTGAAAGATAGAAAATCAACTTGTACCTTGTCCAGACTAGCACCTGACAACTGTTTTACCAAGGGGAAGATGGGGCTTTTGTCCCCACTGAGCCCTGGCCAGCCTGGGACACATCTCTGTGTTATGCAATGCAGTCAGGACAGTCTTGTCCTGCTCTCCCCACCCTCACTTGGACTGATTTTTGTTCATAGTAGAACTGCTGGTCAATTTTAAATTGTAATGCTGCCACTTGCTGCCTTCAAAAGACCATGATGAGCCCTGACAGTTCTTTCCTGCACTTACATTTTGCAGAAAACAAAAACTCCATCTTATCAATGCTCTGGGAAATGAAAATTCCTCTCCTGCAAATAGGAACTGGGGAAACGGAGTCAATTAACAATTTCAAAGAGGAGATGAATGTCCTCATCTCCTGGCCATGCACCCACTTCAGTTCAGACATGTAAATGCCACTGACAGCAATGTCCTCTGGAGAACCAGTACAGCAGAATTACAAGGTCATTGAAACAGATGACTTTTCCCCTCCTTTTTCACAGTTGTTTTTTTGTTGTTTGGTTTTGGGTTTTTTAACCTGGCATCTGTTTCCCCATGTGTGCACACATATAAAGGCCACTAACTCTAGCAGTCTCTCTAGATGCATTTCTATGATGGGGCTGGAGAAGACCCTTTCTTTGGAGAAAAGGACATCAAGATTTGAAACACCAAACCTTCTCTTGCTTTCAAATGTCTTGAACTGCTGCAGTTACGTGGCACAGCCAGACACTGGCTTAGCTGGCTTGTCACACTCATTCACAAGTGAAAAGGTAACAGCTCAAAAGAGAGAATCAAGTTCACAACTTGCAAAGCACCTCTGGGCCCTTTCAATATACTGTGTACATCATTTGTACACATATGTCTGTGAGATGGGGAGGCAGGCCTGGGAGATGTATAAAACAAGTAGGAATATAATTAAACCTAAAAACTAATAAGAAAAAAGATCTATAGGAAGCTAATATCACCTTGTGGTTTTGAAAGTTATTTTTAAGTACTGTATAAAATCAGTGAGAATTTGATTGTGGCATTCACAGTTGTGATACTAATCACTGGGCTCAGCTACAACACAAATCTGGCCTCAGGTTTATATTGATTCAACATCTACTCAATCAATAAAAAAACATAACCAATTCCTTTATTTCATCTAGTCTCAGTGTCTGTTGTCCCATACATAACATCGAATTGAAGCACTGCAGCTCATGCTGTTCGCAGCAGGAACGGCTCAATGCACAAAGAGTCATGTAGTGCTACCCCCTTTTTCATGCTGAGAGCTGAGCCACTGGTGCTGCTGCACTAACCAGCAGGGACAGATGGCAAAGGAGAAATTCGTCTGATAGAGCTTGGGACAGCATTTTGCTACTGGTCAAAGCTTGCAATGAAAGGGTGTGGGGGAAACACGAGAGGAGTATTTGCATAGCAGCAAGCACTCACAGTCTGGGCCTTGGGACCAGGAATTTACCACCTGGGATGATTTTGGATTGTATGACAAGGGCCTGAGTTTGGATCTAGTCCCAGCAGGCTAATCAGACATGGATGATAATCCCAACAGATATGGAAAAAAGGTTTTATCGAGTTAGGCAAAAGAGTATTCATTTTTTAACCTTTTTAATCAACTAAGATAAGTGGTCAAAGAGCTTGGTTTCTTATAAAACTAACACAAAAAACCCCCCAGAGAATGCTTTTACAAAAAAAAACCAAACCAACCAAACAAAAAAACCCTTGATCTGAACAAAATGAACAAAGACACAAGATGAGAGAAGATACAAAGGACCAAGAACAGAATAAAGGCTGCTATTCCTCCTCTTTTGTGAATATAGCTTATAGTTTATTATTCTTATCAGTCTTGTGCACCTCATGAAATTAAATCAAAATTGGTAGAATACAGTGAATAAAGAACATAATAGCTTCACTTTGCTGTGGAGGTGCATGCACACATGCTCATGTGTGCATTTCCACACACAGGAATCCTCACAGTGAAGAAGCAGAAGCAAGAGCTGGGAGCAGGACTGCTGTTGGGCAGGGCTCGCCCTTGTCCTCCTCTCACCAAAATTCAAGATTTTATTCAAAGCCTGATTCTGGGAGACACCTTTCTTTAATCCCACAATAGAAATCACAAACTTGAAGTTCTGATACCCAAAGAAATGACAGTGAGTGAACAGGGACAGGTTTAAACTGAAAGATCAGGTTCAATCAGAATGCAGACATGTCCTTTTCTAACTGCCAGAGTTTTGGCAGCTTAGCAAACATTTTAAGGAGCTATTGCTAAAAGCAAGTGAAAAATACCTTCAATTGTGGAAAATACAATAGGGCAAACAACCCAAGACAATCTGGATTTCCTTTCAGAACTAAGATACACAGGTTATCTCCCTACAGAAAAAAACAAGCAATAGATAAACATAATGGATACATATTTTTATGGGAGCACTGCCTATATAGCACTGATGAAGCCCTACATTTTACATCCCAATAACAAGGATGTATTCTGGAGAAAGGTATCTTAGAGACTGCTGTTGACTCTGCCCTGGAATGTCTGTGTGTAGCAAAGCAAATGATTGCCCTGAGGGGATTTTCCCACTGCTCATAAAAAATGTCACAGCCTAGCCTCGTCCCATCTGTACTGTGCTTTCTCAGGGCAACATCAGTGCAACCCATTTGGAGAAGCCTATGCTGTAAATAGGGATGTTTCAAACATCACACGGAAAAGCGACACTTTTTTTCATTTAAAATGTTAAGAAATGAATATACTAAAAGTGGAGCACAACGTAGTGTTTTACCAGCAAAAAAGTAGCAGGGCCATATTCACAAAGATTCAGAGCTTGCCCTCATTTGAAGTGAATGGTTCAGGAAAACAGAGAATAAACAGGAGAAGTTATGCATGTACTTGCTTATACCTACATGGACCACAGTATCTACTAGAATTGCAACCAATAACTGCCCTGCCTGGCCCACCTTGTGTCCCTCCTGGATGCATGGAAACCTGAGATCTGGCACAAGAGCAACTTACAGCAAGGGAAGTCTAGGATGTGGTAGGGTCCAGGCACATCCATATGTGTACCCTGTGGTCCCACTCTCACAAAACCCATTAGATCTAAAGTGAATAAGAAAAATAAATCTGGGTCTGTAATGTCTGTTCACTTGTAGCAAACGCTGGAGTGCAACTTAGGGCTTCCGCTTAGAACAGACTGTAGGATATGGATGCAAATTTAGCATGTCTGAAAGTGAGAAAACACCCAAAGCTGTACAGCACTCCCAGGGTGATGTGAGAAGCCAAAATCCTCATCACCAGGTGTGGCTCTAAAGACCAAGACACTTGAAATGCCATATGGAAACCCTTGCCCTGACAGAACCTTCTAAGTCAACCTATTGGCTAACCCTTACACATAAGCTGCAAAGCTGTGTGCAGTGTGGTTCCTTCTATCACAGTGTTCCACCAGCCCTGCATGAATACTGAGCATATTAAAAAACTCCCTACGCCCATGCAACATTCTAATTTGTAATGGAACCTACACAACAAGCCAAACATGCCCACAGCTATCAGAGGAATAGTCCACTAGAGACCAACCACTACTGTAATATTTGCAGTTAAATGGTGGCTGCCAGGAGGCTTTGAGAGGTGGCCAGAACAAGGCAATAGTCATAGGTCAAAATATTTGTGAGGGACATAATTAGGGATTCTTTGTTTTATACTCTTAGACTTACATCCTTTCGCCCCCTCCTTCCCATATAACATAATGCTGTCCATGAGTCTCCCCATAGTCCTCTTGTCAGAGATTCCCACTGCACTTCTGCAAACATTTCTTCATTATGGTGTGTCCATTTAGAAACAAATTGTTTAAGGAGCATGTGACATACAAAATGGGCTTGTGCTTTTGACAAACTAGAGGTAAGCCTGTACCTTCAGCTCAGATTCACTCTTTCAACAAGCTTCTTACTGGGGGCAAATCAATCCGGATTTGCCAGAATCAGTCTTTGCAGATGTGAATCTTTCACCTTCGCAATGAAACTTTTTGATTCAGCAATCCAAAATCTCAGGGAATACAGAGACCATTACATACACTCTCTGATTCTTGGGGCCCTTTTTGCCTCATCTGAAATCCCTGTTTGCCTCTTACTGTCTGCAAAAGAGGATGGAACTCCCTGCAGAAATGGAAAATGGGCAGGACTGGAAACAATGGATGCTGACAAGCACACTGTCATTATAGGTATTTATGTGCTGAGGATCAAATTGATAGTACCTTCATTTGTAACTTTCACTCATCTGCTCACTATTATTAAATGAGCTCAGAAACCAGAGGAGATTTGAGAGTGACAGAGGGTAATTATATACTTTAGAAGAAGATATTTTTCATTGTGGTTTTAGAACATAACAACCTATTTAAAAAACAGCAGAAAGAATGTGGGTATTTGAGTTCAGCTACATTGCTTTCCTCAGAGAGCAGACTCGTTAAAAAAATCTGGTTTTCACTTTGGTTCCAACTAAATTTACAAACAATGCAAAGGCTACAAAAAGCTTTTCCTTAAATATTTAATTCTGATTAATGTAGAATTTTTTAAATCCTGTATTTAAATAGGGAATTTTTGTTGTTGATCAACAGCCTTAATACTTTTAATTTTGTTGAGTGATTTATCTCTTTACTTCATAACATCCATCTGTACAAGAATTTGTCCAGTCTAGCTGTGAGGTAGCTGTGGCTTATTTTTCATTTGATTTAGTATCAAAAAGTTAAATATTTTGAAGTCAACACTGAAAAATTTGTATATTGAAGGTGAAGATCAGCAACAATTAATAAGAAAAGTTGTCCTATCCACATTACTATGTGAAATTAGTACCATCAGCTTAAAGAGGAAGGTGTCAGAAACTACTTCTTTAGGGGAAATGCAGCATATTGTTATTCTTGGTCCTGTTCAGTGAGGTCCTCCAGTGGCAACTCACCTTTAGTTTGAGAGGTTTCCATGTCACGTGCTGAGCAAGGTTTTTTTTCTTCAAAGGGATCTTGTAGCTCATGGTGCCACAGGGAGAGCAGCATGATCTGGGTATTACTTTTGCATACAGAGGTTCAAGTAGTTTGTCTGTTCCTCCACATTCCGTATCTGCAGTCTGTCCAAAACTCACAGGAAAATATGGCTTCATTCTGTCTGAAAAAAAGACACCTAGAAAGCACAGAAGTCCCTGGACAAGAGGAATTTCACTTTATGTTTTTGCCACCCTTACCAGAAGCTTATTGCTTTTATCTGAGTGTAGGATGTGTCTGAAAAAGCAACATACCACAGAACCATCATTTGCCTCACACCACTGGGGAAAAAAGAAAGCAACCTCAACAACAACGTGGTCTTTCTAAACTGATTCAACCAGCACAGAAGCATCCCAAGATGACTGTCATTTATACACAAGTATGGCCCCATTTCAAAGTGAGGCCAAAAGGACTATGTTTTTGGTCTTTTCTTGGTTATTGCTAATCCACAGCAAATGGAATAGTTCATCTTTTCCTATCTCCTCATCTTCTGAACTCTCTAACCCAACCTGATACTGGTGGCAAACTAACTTAATAAGATGGTGCATATGTGTTTCTGGATCAAGATAAAGTAAAACATTAAAAGCATTTATTGTGTTGAAATTTTCTATGCCAATTTTCTGCTAAGAAGGAGACATTCAAAAGGTCAGGGCTGTTGCACTACAGAGTTAGTGGTATATTAGTTACAGTAATTCAGCCTGAAAATTCCAGGAGAAACAAACACAATGGAATTCCATGAATTACAGGAGGAGACCACAGCTTTAATCAGCTCTTGGGAAACGAGAAACATGCATTTGGTTATTGACAGTTGATAAACTCAATTATGAGGTTTGAAGAAACTTAGGAGTTCTAGGGGTTTTTTTCTTCAAGTAAATAAGCTTTTGTTTTCTTTTTTTTTTCTTTCCCTGATTACAGAGACTTTTCCCCCCCGTTTATTGATACACTTTCAAACCTGTTTCCACTATTCCTGGCATTCACGTTTTTCTGACCCTAACTGGACTGTAAAGGCTGGGAAGAGTATGACTCTAAGTGATGTCTTGAAATAAAATCCAGGAAGCAGAGGAGATTCTGAGGTGATTGATTCTGTACAGTGAAACTGTATGGATTGCACAAAGGTCTTAAAATCCAAGGTCTGATTGAAGCCTTTAAAAGACAAACCAGTCAAAGCTTGCAAGTCAGATTACTGTGTCTGTTTTCTGGAGACAACTATTTCCACAATTGCCTCACTGAGGAACCTGCCACTGAACTTTCCATCTTTGTAAAACATTGTGCCTCAAAATGTAAATCTTTATTAAGAAATGAAGATCAGCCACCACAGTGTGTGCCCATTCCTCCTCTTTCTCCACACCATCATTATCATCAACATATTAAGCAAATACAAAGTAATCATCAAAAACACAAGCAATGTCTTAATCAATGTAGTATTTGACTTTGCAGAGAGCCTGAAATGGGAGCTTCCAGAGGTACAAAGTGCCCCATACATTTCCAAGGTTTGATTACTTTTACAACTTTAAAGCTAGCATGTTGATATTACATTAAATTGATACTAATTATATCAGAGAAATTCCCAATGTTGAACAACGTCCTATGACTGTCCAGAGCGAAATTTGAGAGGTCTAAGAGAGAGAGCAGGTGAAACCCAGCCTTATTTATAGGGGAGGGGTTTGTGTTTGGTGGGGGTTTTTTAATCTCATTATTTTCAAACCAATATAGCGATATTTTTTTCTTTTTTCATTTGACAAGTATTTCCAAATATTTTACCAACATTTTCTGCCTTGGCCAGAAGCATTAGAAACTCACACACAATACCAGAAAAGTGTGAGAATGCCAGAAAAATGAAGCAAATAAGAAACTACCACATTCAAGAACATTACAAAGACATGAAAAGAGGAAACAAGTCAGTTCGAGCATCTTTTTTTTGTATCATCTTCTGGTTATTAATTCCATAGGACAGGCATTTTTGTTTTGAATAATGTTTCTTTGCATTGCCTTGCAAAACACCAGTGTCTGACAGCTGTCAAGTTTTCTCCTCCTTAAGAAGTGCTGCCACAATTTCCTGTCAGGTAATTGCCCTCACAAGCAGGTACCAGAATAACATGGGACAAAGAGTTTTGCTGTGTTCCTTTGAAAGACATTTGAGTCAGAGGTTAAAGAAATCACTGCTCCAAAGGCTCTTAAACATGTCATTGTCATAATATAAAAACTGACTTACTAACTTAGATTATTTGGAGAGTTAAGTGCTTGTGTTATTGCAAATTAAACTAATTAGTATCATTTCCTGACAGCTGCAGTGAGCGATAGCAATTCCATGATTTTTTCTTCAGCTGCTCATGTGGGATGAAGAGAAGAGTGGAGACAGCTTTGTGATTTAATGGAATGGGATCAGTTTATCATTGTAAGGGCTCATCGTTCCATTCTTAGCACAACTCTGCTGCTTCCTCTGCTCCCTCCCCGTTCATCAGCTATTATTGCACTATTAACTTATTACATGGAAGCCAGCGGAGACAGATGGAAGTTGCTGGGAACTTCACCAATAACCAGACAAAAAACTGCACTGGAATTTGCTTGCAGTACTTCCCCCTTTTGGAACTGTTGTAGATTATACTCACCATTCCTTTAACCAAAACTGTAGCTGCCAGTAGAAGATACAAGAACTCATTTCAATACCACAACTGGTTTAACTGTTATAGTGGGGGAATCATGAACCAGTGCTGATTGGAGTCTCCAGCGTATGAATAATTGTGTAAAAAGGGGAAGTTACAGTATATAATTGGCAGGCATTTAGCAAAGCACTTGCATTTATCATGTGTGGAAAATGTGCACCAATCGTGGTGGTAAAACCGTCGTGCTTACTGCTACCCAGAATTTCCATAAGATTACATGAGGAACAATAGCAGACGGTCCCAACAAACTCTTATAAAATGTCATACAGAAAACTAAGAGTAATCTGATCAGTAAGGAAAAGTCTAAGATTTCTTTAGATGAGCCAGAATGAAATAAAACTCTTGTCCATCTCCCACTTCACAGAAGCCCACACAAATGGATGAAATTACTCTGAATTCAATTATTCTGGAATTCTAACTTTCTAGAGACCATTGGGTCGTGCTTGAACTTTTTCATTAGATCGCTTTGGTCAGATTTATGCTCTACTTATATTACTAAACTGGCTCCAAAGATTTGCTCTATCTTGGAGCCATTGGAATAGACTGTAGCTTTGTGGTTCACAGACTGGATTAATGTTTTCAGCTACTAATTAATTGCTAATCACCAGCATGGAAATTGAATTATCTATAATCATATTAAATATGGGGTTTTGTTCCCTTCCTCCATGAATCATTTAGCTTACAAAGTCTTGATGGAAAGAAATGCATATTTTTGAGACAACACAATACTACAGTAAAAAGCTAAAAAGATTGGAGAAATAAACCCTCTTCGTCATTGCTGAGCAGAAAGTCATGTATAATGCTATCTATCTAATGTCTCACTATGGTCACTGTTAGTACAGGGTCTGAGTACTTTCCACTTTTTATACATTTATTTTCAGAAAACTCACAAAATGGAGAATTTTTATGGTTTCTAATGACCATTTGTCATGAGAAGAATCAAAGAGCAAAGGACTGAGAAGTCCTCAAGGCATCATTGGAAATATGTGAGAAAAGAGATAGTTAAAAATGCTTCCTCCGTGTGCCACATTTGTATCTGTAACCACATAGTTTTTCATATCTCTAATCAAGATGGCAATAACAGACAAAGTTCATCAAGGGAGAATTAGCAGTGGATACAGTTGCCATGCCCTGGTTTCTGGTTTCAGGGACCTTACACATTTTGAACCAGCAAGTATCTTCCATGGGCGCATAGGAAAGAATTCTTCCTCAGTATCTTAACACTTCCAGTCATTATTTTTCCTGTGAGACTGATTTCCATTACCTACACCCACCTGACTCCTTTCACCTGATTCCTTTCCCCTGACCTCTTGACCACATAGCCTTTTCTCCTTCCTGGCTAAGGGCCCTTTGGTGGACTCCTTGGTGAGCTAATTCAGCTGGCTGACTTGGCACAAAGCTATTCCCCTACATTTTTTTCCATCACAAAATGCATTCCCAATCACTGTCACACAACCCAACTCTTCCCTTGAGACTTACGTTCATTGCCATGAGATCTGATGTCTTGGATTCTCCACAAAAAGCTAAATGGTTGGTGAGTACCTTTGAGCTTCTCTGGAAACTCTGTTTCAAGTCCTTCTCTGCTGACCTCTGCAATGGTCCCAGTGCAATCTGGAGTGCAGATTTAGCTATACTGGCCAGCATACAGATGAGCCACAAAGGAAGGAAAATAATTTACAAGTCTTCCCAGCAGAGAGTGTAAGAGGAGTCAGACAATTGTTTCTGGAATGAACTCTTTTCTCTTAGTGAAAATTCTCACCGCAGCATGCAAAACACAGCACAATTTTTAGAAACACCTTGCATGGTTTTGAATTTACTTTCTATTTGGCAGTCTTAATAAATTCATCAGAGGCCATTTGGAAATGGATCAGTTTGGGTCCAAAAATATGAACACGCCTGGATAGTTCTCAGTTTAACAAATGCTTGTGTGTAATAAAATATAAAAACACATTCAAAAACCAAACTCCCATTACTTTTGTCTAATTCTCCCGATCTAAACAAGAACTTGAGGCAGCAGAGGGGAAGGGTTAGGGTCATTTACTCATACAAACTAGGTATAATACTTTTAAAACGTATCCCAGAAGCAAGAGTAGTCTGATTTTAATTTAAATTCAACTTTTTAGAATACATTTTTATGAACTACAACTCATACAATTCTAGATGTCTTAAATTATCATGAGCTTTAGAAAACAAGTAATGTTTCAACATGATACATCATGGAAAAGCACTCAGTGAGGGTCTCTAGCTTTCAAAACTGACTAGTGATTTTGAGGATCTGATCTGATATATCTGATAAGACACTGATTTTGGTAAGTTCTAGTATCTATCATCAGAGAGCCAAACTTGTTTAAGATGTTTCAAGAGAGTCTTTTGCAGTATCATTTCCAAAATTTCTCAAAGATTAGTGAATTGATATCCTAAATGGAGACAGGCACTAAAAACATACAATAATTACTTTGAGATCATGTGAATATTTAGACAGAGCAATCCTTTATAGGATTTTGAGGGGCATAATCTCAAGGCTGTAGCCTCAAAATTATTGAAGAAGCAAGATTTCATGAGCACAATGTTTCTTTATGGACTGGAAAATAATAAACAGAATTGGGTTTCTTTCCCAGAAGCACATTGCCATTTCTGTATTATAAGATAAATGAAACTAAAAAAGTCAGCTATTGACTTCTTAGGTTACAAGGGTTACCACAATAACAAAACAAAGCTCACACTGCTGATCTGTTCCAGGGGTTATGGCCAGTCCTGTCTGGAACAATAGCCACAGCAAAACCCACACAGTGCAGCAGGGATGTGCTACTTAAAAAAATATTACTTTACAGAACTTGTGATTCAGTGGCAGACATTCCTCAGACATATAGTTCCCCCATGAAAAATATTGTCTGTTACTCAATTAACACATCTTTAAACTGAGAAGGCAGGCTCTTGGCAAGAGGCACTTGCATTGTGCAGTTAAAGAGATAAAATAGTTGCTTGCCTTGTCACAGAAAAATACTCAGTGGTGCACCCTCACCCTGCTCGCAGCATCTCTACACCGAGGTGCTGCTCCAGCACCTACAGCACCAAATGCTCTACACCAGCATGGAATATGCCTTGCAGTGGCCTGACACAACTGTGTACAAGTTTGCCCTGTCACACTAGTGCACAGCAAGAGCTACATTCTTACCAGCTGTAGTAAATGCCATCCACTCTGCTCTCCTACTGGCAGCCAACACTGCACCTTCAGAGTCACACAGTGTTTTGCCACAGACCCTTCCTCTGACCTGAGTGATGAGCGTGTGTCAAGAGCTCATCCAACACAGCTGGCTTGGCACCCCTTGCTTTTACTTTCAAGATCAAAGCTCCACAACATCCCAAGAGCTTAAAGTAGCACTGCTTGCACACACTAAAAATGCATGTCAGCATTCAAGGAAGGAAGAAAGGAAGAAATAAGGAAGTCACAGTAGTGAAGCTGCTGCCTGCTAGTCATCCCAGTCAGTAGTTTAGCAACAATAAGAAAACACCTGACCAGAGAATCACAGTGTGGTTACCTGATCCTTTGTGAGCATCCCAGTGCCAAAGGCTCCCCTGTCATCACAGAGAGTCTTCAGAATCCCCTCTAGGGAAATGTACTTTTGTTATGTCCCACACAAATCTTTCTGAAAGACCTTCATTTCACATCCTTGATTCCAGTCAAGAATAGGTCTTTCTCATTCACTTGTTCTTTACATCTTCCCTTATAAACATTGGAGAAAACAGATCTGCAGGTTACTGCTTTGATAGTGAACACAGTGAAGCAGGCAAGCCTCAGCCCAAACACAGTCTGTGGCCTCCATGAAAGGCCATCTGTGGCTCCAAGGGGTATTGTTCCCACCACTGCAGCACAGGCAGTCAGTTTGGCAGCAGTGGTCTGGTTTTATTTGGACATTGCAGGTGAGAGGACTAATCTCCAAGCTCCACTAGCTTAGATTCAGCATCTTATACCCATTTTTCAGTCTCAGGGTAAGAAGCCGGTCCTGTAGACATCCTTTCAATCCTCATGGCTTAGCACACTGAAAAAGACCTCATGGCTGCTTACTAAAAACCTACAGACCAGGCAACGTAATCCAGTCCTTCAGTTCACCCCAGCTTCCACCTTCCTGCCAGCCCTGCAGACATGGGAATGTGTGAGTCAGACATGCAGTGCACATACAATAACAAGCAATGTTCAAAGCAGCACATGGTCATTTGTGAACCGTGTATGTCTGAGACCTCCATCCCAGAAGACTGACTGCTACAGTTTCCATTACTTTTTGTCCACCATCATGAAGCAACAATCTGTAGTGTTTCATCCCAAGAAATAGTGCAGTGTACTCTCCACATCAAAGTGTGCTCTAATATTAGTGCCATGCAAAACAGGACATCAACTGCTATCCCAGAACTACTTAAAAAACAAACCAAAAACAAAAGCCAAAACCTCCTCATCCTTATACAACTGTAAATATTTTGGTCCCACATGTCAAACAAACTTAGTCTTGACATAGACTTCTAAAGTTTCTGCTGAATTGGCAATCAACACCCCTGTCTCACAAGCTTCTTAATATCGTAAAATTCCACAACTGAGCAACAAGAAATGATGTGATGAGGAATGATGGATTAATTTGTCCCACAGAACTGTTTCAGGGAATGACTGGAATGAAATACTTTAAAGCTGAAAGTCTTTGCGTGTGTTTCTTCTTAAAGACTCTGCATCAAATGCCATGAATTCATGTTACTCTGCCACCAATGAAGCTTTTGCACTGTAGCAGTGGCAGCAAATAACATACAAGAAGTTGTGGTGAACTGTCATGGACATTTAATTTGACACTAAACACAATTCCAACAAGGAATAGACAAAGATGTCTTCTAGGTGTTAAAGTATTTCGGTATCACTGAATTGATATCACAAGTGTTTCATGCCTTCCAGCAGGAGGCTGCAGATTCTGCAACAAAGGGATTTTTTTTCTAATCATGGGTTTTGGCATTTCCCAGAGGCCTCATATTCGACTATGGCTCTAGCACAAGTTTACAAACCCAGAGGCAGGCTGAATGCTTGAAGAACATAACCATTCTTTCCAGGGAGTGATTGGAGGTCTATCAGACCAGCTAAGGGCAAGGCAGAAAACTTTCCAGGAATCCATAGACATTTTTATTTTTCTGTAGCCTTTTAACTGTCTGGCAGGGATTGGAAACTCCTGCTTGCACCAGTCCTAGAGAGGGCTGGCCCACACTACTACCCTGTGAAGAATGCTCTGAGGTCCCAAGACCACAGCTGCACATGCAGGCCATGTGCCCTGCAGGCAGCAGCCTCCACTCCAGTAGAGGTTTTAATTTGCCATTCTCAAAGCAGATGTGTCAGTACCAGGAGGAGAACACTAGTTAGTATTAAATGTGTGTCAGTACTAACTTGGAGGGGGACAAACTTATGTCCCTGAGGGACCAGCTGTAGAAGGAATTTGATGAGCAAACTCGTTTTCCTGCAGCTGAGTACATGACAGAGATGCTTCCTTACCTCTTTACAGGGGCTGTAGCCATC
This sequence comes from Sakesphorus luctuosus, assembly GCA_013396695.1. Taxonomy (NCBI): domain Eukaryota; kingdom Metazoa; phylum Chordata; class Aves; order Passeriformes; family Thamnophilidae; genus Sakesphorus; species Sakesphorus luctuosus. The sequence continues at coordinate 797,358 of VWZD01005403.1, forward strand.
ACCATTTTGGGCACACACACAGTGTTTGCTCTCACTCATCTTTGCAATGTGATTAGAAGTACAAAGATTTTATACTAACACAGTCAGGAAGCCACACAAATAGGACCTACATCAAGACATTTGAGAACTATGTTCATTACATATAAGATAAATAATCTTCTTCTGAAATATTGGTTTCTATCAACAATAATACTGATGTTACAGTTATCAAAAGAACAGTTCTTATAGCACTTTGGAAAAAGGGCAGAGAACAAGCAAAGTGATATGTATATGCATTCACACAATGTGCTGACAACCTTGGGTATTAAAAGTGCTGTAACTTTTTTTTCCTGATATCATCTATTGCATCCTTGAAATACAGAGACTTGGGCAGAAACAAAACAAGTGTGAGGTATGTCCCGCAGAAATTTATGTTCTTATTTTTGTGCAAAAGTACAGTTTTTCATCTAATTAAAAAGAATATTTACGATACTTTGAGATGCATAACTGTACCTCAAATAACCTATGAAAAGTCAGAGTGCAGATGGAAATCTGATGGAACTGCCATAAATATGGAGGTCACTGCATTGTTTTAGGAAAGGGAAAAGATACAGAAATGCATCTTCTTTCAGCATCAGGATCAACTTGGATTGTTTGAAGTTGCCATGATCCCTAAATACCAGATATATGAAAAGCAGAAATTTTGATTTCAGATATCTAAATCCCAACTTGGCTAAAACAAGTAAATAATTTCAAATATTCAAAGCTTCAGAAGTATCATTCATACTGACATAATAAGCTGAAGAGTCAGTCACAGAAGTCAACCTGTAACAACAGAACAGCAGGAAAACCCCAACCCAACATGACTACAGCCAGACATCCTAAACACGGGTTTGGCTGGCAGTCTGGAAAATGCTAGGTTTAAATGCCAATATTTGCACTTGACTGTACACTAAATGCATAAATCCTTTAACATGATACTTTGCTTGAGTCAGAATTCTATGTCTATAAAGCTATTAACAGTAAACCACAAATGTCCCAGCAGTTTAAGAGATGGAAACCGAGTTACTGACATGTTATTGGGGTTTTGTGGAAGCCAGTACATTATGGAAAACTGTTCAATTAAAGTTTTGTTTTTAAAATGCTGTTTTTTGAACGAGATATCATCCAGATATAAAAATTATTTTTCATTTGCTTGTCACATTGGTTATCATGCATGTGGCTGTTGATGATTTTTATGATGAAATGAAGATTTGCTCTCAGTGCAGAGTAACAGGAAAAGCTCAAATACGGAAAATATCTTTCATGTTACTTGAAGAATCAGTTTTCTCATGATTTTCACTGCTATTTTTTAGAGGAAATAAAAATTCCCAATTTATTTCCCTTTTTTTCCCCCACGAAAAGGTTTTGATATTCCATACTCACTTGTTTTAGAAAAACATGGATTCTTTTTTCTTTTTCCCTTAAAATCACATTTCTCTGGTAAAAAAAAAATAGATGTATAGCAGCTACTGAAAGTTCTTGTTAAGAAAGAGTAGACCATGCTATGTTTAAAAATCTTTTGACAGGAAACTGTTGGTCAACTCTACTCTTAGAAACTTATTGATTCTTTATTGGCAAAGAATTTGCTGTCTGAGAGCTGTGAGTGGTTTGTAGTGTGCTGTGTTTCATAAAGAGTATCTAAGCCTGTTTCAGCAGTAATTTCTGCCTCAAGTTTAGCATTTCAGCAGTGAGAAATTATTTTGATGCTTCTGATATTTTCCCTCATTGCATCCCAAGAGCAGTGGACAAGAGGAGCTCTGGAATAAACAGATAGGATTATTTACCTGCAGAATTGAAGATGGCTCATAACAAGAGCAGATTTCTAATTCCTCTTTAGAAAGAAGGTGAATTCTTTTTCAACACAAGACAGTGGCATATCCTGTTGATCTGATCACTGCATCTGACACACTATGTAACACAGCAAACATCATTGTATGAGGCAGTACTGCAAATAAACTTATAAAGTTGGATACTTGGCTCCAGCCTCAGACATTAGAGAGCTCTGCAGCCTCCCTCCTGCACCACGACCTCATGCGCAACACACAGGATGGTGGGTTTCAGTGGGCTGCACTGACTGTGCTTGGCTCATGACTAGACACCTTAGAAACGGCTGTGGCTCTGCACTGCACCCCTGAGGAAACAAAATCCTAACTACACAAAAACATGCAGTGAGATTCAACTTGTTAATCTTCCTCTTGATGTGTGTGACTTACCGGGTGTGCTGAAGCACTTCCACAGAGGCCGTGCAGGGTAAATCAGTTCCACTGCAGAGGGATTACAGCAACTAATGGCACATTCAGACAGGCTCTTGTATTCCTCACCTACTGATGACAACTGCAGTGAACATGCAACAGGACAGACTGCAGCAAATAACTGTGGAAAAACATCCTTTTTCCCAGAGCATTTTGACATGTTATGCAAGTTCTACTCCCATATTCAGACAAGTATTTTCTCTTTTCTATACATAATTTTTGTATTCAAATAACTTAATCTGTGCAGGTTTTGCTCCCCTTGCAAGTAACATGGGACTGAAAGAGCAAGATTCTGATTGTTGCCAACTGGTTCCACCTTCCCTCAGAACAAAGAGACACCTCTGTAGGAGCATCCATACTTCTGCAAATGAAAATAAGCTTACCTCATAAGGGGTATAGGGTATAGAAAACAACTGTCTATTATTTTTGTATGAATATTTCCACTACCCCATGACTATGGGCCAAACTGCATCTCTTTCTCCCTAAAACCAAATTAAAGCCCCCTTGCTGGATGGCATGACTTCTTGGTGGTTTTTATAGCGCTAGCCACAGAAAAATTAAGTTATATGAATTTCAGTCAGAAAGCCTTGTTTCAGGTTTAAAAAAACTGGGAAGTGATTAATCCTCTTCTAAAATACTCCAGATGAGATCTGACACTCTAAAAAAACACCAAACCTCAAATGGTTACTCTCCAGAAAGGCAGTTCCTTGTCTAATAGCTGAAACTGCACATGGGTCAGTAAACACAACAGCAAGATTTTTCAGTTCCAGTAGAACAGTATGTCAATAAAAGATTAAGAGATTTAAACATGCATTTTTCCTAAAGATGAGACAGAAACAGACACAGTTTGAAACACATCATATTTTACCAAATCTTGTGGTTAGCTTAGAGGTAATGAAATAAAAATAAATAAACTTGGCAGACCAGTTCGTAGAGGCCAGGGCTGCACACAGTAACTTTGAGGAGCATGGACCATGAATGCAGAGAATCCTCTTCTTCAGCACTATCATACAACCCTTCTGAGGAGCTCCTTCCAGTGCATGACCAGCATTAGGGTTTACAATTAGTGTGGAAAGAACACACGTGTGTATGTGCCATTTTCTCTGGCTGCAAACACTGAAGTTACACGTGCTGGTCAGCAGAGCAGCAGGAGAGAGGCCATGGCTACACTGAGTGCTCAGAGTGCCTGCAGCAGCCACCTTGCCACCAGCCTGCACTCTTGAGCTTCCTCTGCTGCACAGCACCAGGGGCGCATTTGCAGCTCACAAGGCCTTACTTCTGGTCCTCAGAGCTAACTTGCTACAGCTACACAACCCTGCACTGTGTCATGTAGACATAACTCACAATTCTTGTAATGCAACCTCAGTCCTGGATAGAATTGTGATGATTACATTTCATCAACCATGGTGCTCACAACAATCTAATTATGAAGAAGAAACCTAACAAGGCTCCAAAAATCATGAAGACTGAAACACAGCTCAGATGTACAGTTGTAATACTTGTTCTCAGTCAACTGCCATTGCTTCAGCACTGAGCATTAACACTCTTTCATGCGTGATCCAGTCACTACTGATCAGTAGGAAAGTTCAGCCAGGCCAGTCAGGCAAAGTGGAATTAGAAAGCAGACTACCATCTGTATGCTGAAAATATTCTTCACCTTTCCAAAGCTCTCATATACACATTCCACAAGAAAGAACAGATCTTTTGGAAAGATCTTACTGAAAGAAATCCTTGGCATCTGCATTTTTATATGTGTGTAGAATATATTGTTTTGTAATCTGAATCTGTTAAAAATGCGTAATCGAAACAAACCTCTCAATTTTTTCCAAAGGAAGGAAGGAAGGAGGAAAGGAAACTAATAGTTTGCATTCAGAGCTTTGACATTGACTTGGCATTCTGCTGTACTTAATGATAGCTCTACAAAGAAACACAGTTACTGTCTTATGTGGGAAAGCATATTTGTGGCTGAGAAAGTGCTGCAAAAATTGCAGAGAGCTTTGATAATTTTATACCATATTTTCACCCCTGTTTTTACAGCCAATACATTTAGTCAAAAGTCATATTTTCTGCTTCTTATTTTTTCATTTCATATCTCCTTATTTAATGTTTTAGTTCTGGGCTGAATATCATTTTGTGTGATGAAAGGTACCAAGACACAACTAAGGCTGTAATGGTTTGCAAATTTTAATTCCTTCGGCTCGTTCCATGTGAGGGTTCTTGAATCAAAACACAGGTTACATATGCAGGTTACACATTCTCAGCTCTCTCCCAACCCAGTCAGGCCTCCTTCCCAATGTAGATGCCTTTATCATAGTCACACTTTCTAACAAATCAGTTTTCTGCCAGAGAATCAAAGTTCCCTTGAGATCCAAAAGGGGGTGTGTCGTCTGGCTGAAGTTCAGACACAGCTTGCTCTATTGTGTTTCATTCCACTTCCCTGCAGATTTTTTCCTTGCAGGAGCTAACAAAAAGGCAAGATTCCAGCCTCTAAGTGTTGGGAAGTAAGACCCCAAATAACTTTGCTTCTGATTCAAGCCACTGCAGTTTTTGGGGAATTTTTTCTCTGGATTTCAGAAGGTTTTCCACTGATCTCTCTACCTATTTCTAGAAAAAGCCAATGGATTGTGATTTATAATATTCTCCATTGCTTCAGCATTTGAGGCTTCCTGCTAGAAAACAGATAGTAAAGGCCAAATCCTTAAAACACAAAGAACCTCTTAATAGGAACAGCTAAAAGTTGGCCATAAGATTCTGTTTTTGTTGAATTTCAGATGTCATTGTATTGTTGTCATTGCTGTTGTGTTTCCTATAAGAAGGGCTTTTAATTTTGAACATGTTACAGTTTAATCCATATTTCCTAGGATTCTTTATTTCCTTGGATTTCCTCAGAACTTGTAGAGTGAGAACTTTTACAACTTAGCTCAACAGATATGGTCCTCTACTCTCTAGCAAGGGCTTCTTTCCTCCACTGTGTTAGCTACTAAAGTTAAATAAATATTCAAAAACCAAACAAAACATTTAAAGGGTTCATTTTTTTCTCTTAGATTATGTGTAATTATTTTATTCATTTCACAATTATAGCCTTGCCTTTCAGGCTGAGTAAGACTTTTTTTTAATATAACAAACAAACCAAATCCTTCTGCTTTCTTCATTTTAAAATCTTGCCTTTCCACAGGCCAAACCCTCTATAAGGGAGAATAAATACTGCCTGGACTATGGGGATGGGAAAACTGGACCTTGTTCTCTCTTCTGTTAGATGTAGGGACTGGTTAAAGTTATCTGGTTATACTCTTTGGCTTCACCCTTAACCATATTTCTTGCCTCAGTTTAGTAGAAACTGAGGAGAGAAATCCAGTTGGAAGAGTCCATCATAACACTTCAGTTGTGTAGCCCTTTTCCTATGCTGGTGTGAAGGGTATGACTCCCTGCCTAGCAAGGGGAAATACAAGCTTAGTGCTGAGCACTGCCTCTGTCCAAGTTACATTGTCTGCTTTGGATAACAGCAATCGGATCCCTCACCCCCTTTCTTTAACATCAGGAGTTGCTATTGAGTTTGACTTCTAAACACAAGAAGCTGATGTAGGGATTCCCTCTTTCTCATGGGTTAACCCCTGTGTCAGTTCTGTACAGCCAGGAAACTAAAGAGTCCACAGACTGCTGGTGCACCCTCAGCCAATCTGTCAGGCAGAAAGGAATCCCACACATATACTTTCAGAAGCCAAGCCCACAACATGTTACCTTAACTCTTCACGTCTCCTGGAGCTTATGTCCAGGAGCTGGGATGGCCATACGACATATTTGAATGCAGAATCACTTCAGTAGGATCCTCAATGTGATTAGCACAGCTCAGCCTTAGTTGGGATATTACAGCTTGGATTATTCCTATTAGTTTCCAACTGATTTTGGAATGCAAGTATTACATCTGATTTTAATGAAACTTAAGACTTGCTTGTTTTCAGTTAGCTAATGAAACAGTTGAAACCTTCTCATGCCTTGTTGTAATAATACCAAAGGCTGTGTATTATCATGAACAATGCTAACCTCTTTACTAAACGTAAAGTTAATCCTCCAGTACTTGTGTACTGATATGTTTGGAAATGTAAACTGAGGAATGAAAAGAAATCAATGATACTGCAGTGAAATGTGAACCTACCTGGCACAGAAGCTTTCTCACAGTACACTCTGGCACAGACTCTTGGTTACATGTAACTTTATGTTAACAGGAAAAGTCACTTTAAAATCTGTTTTGTTCATGAAAGCCTCAAGCACATACACAAGTTAATCACATTTTAGAAGATCATGTTAAAGTACTTGTGAAAAAACAGAAGTGCATTATGAGACAAAAAATTCAAGGTGGAGACATTACCAAAGCCTTGAAAGGAATTTCTTGCTTTCAGCAGCTTTTCCAAACACTCTGGCAAGACACTGTACTTTCAAGACTGAACAGCATTTCCACTGGGTGGCTTACTTGCTGGCTTCTGTAAAGCAGCTTGGTGGTCCAAGACAGCTCTTACTGGACTAATGTTCTTCACACAAAAGCCACGATTCTAATTGGCATTAACTGTAATTGGCATTAACTGTTCCCTGCTTTGGCAGCCTCATCTGAGAAACCAAAAATCAAATCCACAAAGTAGATTGAATTGCCCTTAATGGCCCCTCCACACCAGGGCTAAGGGCATAGCAAGATGAGGAAATGCTTTTCTTTGTGGAAGCAGGCAGAGAACTGCAATGTTGTCTGCAGAAAGATTGAAGGGCTACAGAGTGATCAGTCAAGAGACAGAGCACTGTCAGATCCTTTTTGCAGAAATAGAGGATTTTAGTGGCAAGTACTAGGAAGCCTCTCTCTACCACTGAGTTGCAAGGTGGTCTTGGTCATATCAATCTCTGTGCCTTCTGGCATATGTACAGCTATTTTTAAATACCCTCTCTCTGGCAAAGCATCCACACTTGGAAAGGGTCATTTAAATACTAGCAAACTCTAGAACAAGATTTCTCAAAATTTAGAAATACCTTATAACTCTTGGGGCAGGGATGTGGGGAAAAAAAAGCATCATCCTATGCAAGTTACCCAGTTTCTGTTTACGAAGCAATACAAATGTGAAGGGCCTTGCTCCTTTGCCTCTCTTTTCCCCTGTTATATTTTTTTCACTTGTGGGCAAAAGTATGTGTGCGTGTCTTTTCTCTAAAGACCCCCAAGGGTCCAGTGAGAACTGCACTCTTAATTCTCTTTCCACCCAGATAAACAGTTAGATACTGGTATTTAGTAAGATTTTAACCACAGCCTCATAACTATATGGTTTCCTTAAAAAAATCCCTACATTTTTCAACAACAACACAGCTAAGAATATCCCTTCAAATGAGTTAAGAACATTTGCAGATGGAAAATCAAATACTGTTATATACAAAAAATACAGGCAAGTTACATGCATCGTTGCACCAGAAGTTTGAATATACGGCTTTACTCAGTCCACTTATGCCTTCATAGCCAAGATAATTCAAGTGCTATTTGTAAATGCAGTATGAACACCTTTCTGCCTTGGCTGCCCTATGTATGTATGTATGGCCAGACTTCGAGAACGAAGATTTGGGCAGGGCTCTCCCCACGTGCCCTTCCAGCCTGTGCAGTGGATGTTTTAGGTGAGGCACAGTGTGTGCAGAACTGGCCCCACTGTTTAAGTCCCCAGGTCCATTTGTCACGGCCGAGTGAGCTTGGACAGTGACAGGGAAGTCCTCGGGACGGTCACAGCACCCGGTACCGACCGGGGCTGACCCTGCTGAGCATCTGAAATGTGACGGGATGGGACGGCAGGGAGGCTTGAACTGCCAGGGGACGGTCCCCACTGGGACTGGAACTCAGGTCCTTGGGATTCAGAGTCCACAGTGCTCTCCTTTCCACCACGGGCTGCCCTATACTTTTACACAAACATACATTCTAACTCCCATGCACTCAGTCTGAACTACTAATTTCAAATGCAAGAGTACCAGCTATTGTCAACTATGCAGTTGTACAGCCATGTCACTGAGGATCCCGAAGTATGGGATCACTGTTGTGCTGGGCTTTGCACGGGTACACAAGAAAACAATAACCTGTTTCAAACAGTTTTAAGGATGTAACAACTACACACTTTTAAAACTTCAGAAGCTCCCAGGCTCACAGGAAACAGAAGCAATTACTGATAAGCCAATAGTGGTTATCAATATTTAAGGCAGAATCCTTAAGCTTCCACAGATGTAACCTTGTGGCCATTTTTTAAGGTGAGTTAACCAACTCCTATTTAAATCAAAATCACCAGCACAACTCTACATGCCAAGCTAGATGCCCTTTCTCTGATGCCATGTGTTTCCTGCTATGTAATTCCATTTGGAAACAAGAAGGAAAGTTAGATCATGTCACTCCAGTATTAGAGTGTTTCAGGGTAAAACAGATAATTATGAAGAAATCCAGTACAGAGAGCAGACAGAAGGAAACTTGTAAATATTGTTGATCTATCAGCCCCTGGAACTGCCCTTCTCACCATCAAGTTGATGTTTTCCCTATCCTGGAATTGACAACATTATCTTCCTGTAAATTAGTTAAAGTATTCCAGTCATTTCTGTCTTATGCAATTTATTCATTCTCTCTCTCCACAAAAGTGGTGGAAGTATTTTTATTCCATAAATTTTCTGTAGTCACATTTGTGCTAAGGTCTGCTATGGAAGAACATGAAATCTTAAAGGTACAATTCTCTCCATCTCTGAAGTCCCTAAAAAATGTCCCTAAACAAATAACCAGCTTATTACCTGTCATTTAACAAACCATAATTATTTTCCTTTTGGGATTAGGATCTTTCCTTCTTTTTCCACCTCTGCCCTATTCTATTGTACTTCTTTTTTTCCTGATAAATACACTGTAGAAATAAAAACAAGACTTATAATAAAAGGACATACATTTAGTTTGTATAACTAGTTTAAAAATGGCAATCTTCTCGCGGTACCCTGCAGACTCTGGTCTACATAATTACAGGTGTTTGGATGGAGCTTTCTGCGGCAGCAAAGGCTAAGCACAAAAGGCACTGGCTCATTGTCCTTCATGGCTTCTGCTGTATAAAGCATCACAAATAATAAAGGCTGATACTTCCTGTCAGTGATTGCAGACAAGAGTTTCTGCTTTTGACTTCTGGTGGCCACGAAGTTCAACTTTTTACGGGTTATCTTTCCCTACAGGAAACAAATCGATTTAAGATTGCTGCTCCTTTGTGGCTCACTTTTCTCTAGCTGACTTGCTATAGGCCACTTCAAATTTAATTAAAACATCTTAAATGAGCTTCTGTTACTTTGCAGTATAAACTGAACTAAAACACCTAAAGACACCTTGCACTAGAAAACTGGTAATGTAGTGAGTGGAAAAACAGCAGCATTTCTGTGTGAACAAAGGTTTCCAGTTCCATTAAGTGGCAACCCTGAGGGCTGTAGGCAGTAAACTGGGTCTCTTTGATCATGCTTCTCAAGAGCCTGACAAGTGTTTCTTCAAAGAAGTTCTTATTCTTGACTGATCAGTCCTACTCCCTGGTAAGGAGTGACAGAATGGGTGAGGGTGGAAGGCACCTCAGGATGTCACCTAGTCCAATACTGCCCCTCAAAGCAAAGCCAATAGAGCAGGTTGCATGGGACCTTTTCCTGGGACAGAAATACAACCTCTTCTGTCCCTAGTAAAAAAGCCACCAGTATTCCAGAAGAAAGCAAGAAAGTCTTTTTGAGTCTTAACCTAAGGTCTCTTTATGAACCTCTAAGGTGGAGGAGTGACTATCCTTTTCCACTCAATCTGCTGCAGACAAATACTTTGATGTCGACTCCAAATACAGCAAGCACTAATGATAACACAAATGGTTAGCAAGAAATCAATGAGCCTCCTTATGCTTAAGAACATGAGAGATACAGAAGTCAAGTGGATACAGCCAAGCACTCAGAAACCTGTTGATTAGTGTTCTCTTCCCAGTTCATATCAAGTTACTTAAAAATGTGCTGCTCTGTAGAGTGTTTTGATATCCTGTGGATACAACAGTCCTCAGTCCCATTCAGACACACAGGAATTCACAGTAGTTCAAGAAGTGCTGTTAAAACTACCTTACACCCCTGAAAACATGATGCATGGTCCAATTTTTTTAACTGTGCTTATTATCAGATTATACAAAATTACATGCAGAGAAAATTACACTTGGTTAGTTAATTCAGCATAAATGATGCCAAACTGCTCAGGAAGATAATTCCTAAAGAATGCTGCAGTTGTTATAGTCCAGAAAGTCCATCTCAAGCAAGGGTTAGAATAAACCTAGAAAAGTGTTTTTCCATGAATGCTAATACTTTTTACATCCAGTTGCCTTGCTTGTGTCTTGTTTATTAGGCTGTTTCACCAAAGACTCATTATAGTGTCAAAGTAACAAATTTAACAATCCCTAAGAGAATCAAAACTGGCTGGTGACACCCTTATACAGCATCTGCTGATAGAGCTGATTTCTATGTCAATAGATGGACTATTTTAACAGAAACACTGTAGTCAAAAATCTAGTACCAACAACAATAAACAGTGAAGCTACCATGAACGAGACAAGCTACTTAGGAAATTAATAATGAGTGGAAATGTTTACAATGGTTATGCTAACTTTTCACCCAACTGATGCCTTAGGATTTTTATAGATTTGTAGATTTTAATATTTCATATATTTGTATATTCCTATATAGCTGTATAGTTTCTTACACTTCAGGTAGCAGCTAACAGTTTCTAACAGTTCCTCATGGTTTGTGCCACAGTCCTGAATTTCTGTTTAACTGTCTTTTCAAAGGACAAGACAGTAGCAAGGACATGGTGTGTGGGACACACACACCTGTACCAGAGGGGCAAAAGGTTCTCCAGCTGGATAAACCCACTAGATATGATAACGAAGTAGTGCTATTAATTTGTAAGAACCCTACACTCTGTGTGCACCTATATACTTTGTGCACCCGGCAGCTTTAATTAATGAACTGTTCTCTGCTTTCCCTATACTAATATTGTCTTGAAAGTTTTTTCCTCAGTTTTAGGCAATGGCTTGGCAGCTCTGGTGGGACATAGAACCTGTGACTTGTCCGAATCAAGAAATTGTTTTGTTGTCTAAAATAATGCTGACTTTCTAAAACATTCCTCACATTTTCATTGAACTCCAGATGCCTCTCTACAGCTAAACTGTGTGCTAATCAAGCAGTTGTGGGAAGGATCTACCTGGGTCACTTAAAGGAGGCTGTCAGGGGGGTTTTCCCTCTAGTTTTTAGGCATTTCCTTGACCACTAAGAAAGCACAGCAGCTACTCTTGGAAGGAAGACAGAGGTCTTGAGACCATAAGTGGATTTACAAGAGACAAAGAAGTTTGTACTTTTTTTTTCTGAGGACAGAAAAATGAAGAGGCTGATTTTAGAATTCAAGTCATCAGCCTACAGAAATATGCTGTGTTAGGTAGTGAACAGTAAGTTGATCACATTTGATAAGCTGCAGAGTGCTTCCATGGGAATTTCTCTTGCTTTCTTGTGAAATGGGGAGAGATGGAAAGCTACTTCCAACTTCCACCTAACCTGTCAGCTGTTCTAAACATACTTATGCAGAGCCTCAAACCAGAGCTTACCAAACAGATTTTGAAAATTATTTGAACTTTTCTGCTTGAGAAATGTAGCTGGGTGACAAGGAGGCAGTTTTCTAAAGACCATACTTTAACTGAGAATGGTCAAATTAAAAAAACAGAATCATGAAAGTTCCCTCAGTGTCCCATCTTGAGGAGCACATTCAGACTGTGATACTAGTATCACCTTCATGCTGAGAGAGAACAAGAGGCCATAATATTTCATGTTTGCCAACAAAGCAGAGGATTAAATCTTTGCCTATCCTACATATAACATTTAAATACAAATGAATATGTCAGTCATGAAACAAGAGTACATGAGACAAGTTTGCAGGGTTCTCTGACTGATTAGGAACTCATCTAAATTGAACTTAAAGCAGATGATCCTTTTTTTTATTCCTTTATACAGATTCTTTTGCATAGCACTGGCCTTCATTATACCACTCGCTACATATACTAGCAATAACACACTTCTCAAAATCAAATATTGGAAAAATAGAGGAAAAATAATTTATTTATTAAATAAATCTGCCATAAAGGCATGAAAAAGCATCCAATGGCCTGTTTGATCCTTTACTTCATGATATTTTTTCTGAGTTGTGATAATTTTCAATGCCAAATGATCAATAGCTTTGTTGGATAATCACAGAATTGTCTTCATAGCAGTTATTTGTATTATCATACAGTTAAAAAACCTCAAGCCAGATATATTAGTGTTTGGTTGTACCTTTAACAGGTAACTTCATAAGGTTGAGAGTCTGTGTGAAGCACATTATACCATCTCCAGGGTTATTATACAAGCTCCACATGCTAAAAGATATTTTAATACTCACATTTGACAAATGCTCATCATGGCTGGCAATGAGGGCACATGGATCATAACGTTGACATGGGAGGTGGATACAATAGGTCAGGATATGCTGGCTTAAGGGTCTTACTCAACTAATTGTTTAAAGCAATGTGCCCAGAAATGGGTTAGGCTCATTTATTTAAAAGTTTGAATAAGAAATTTCAGGTGACTGAGGTCTGATCCTGAAATGAAGTTCGTATTGGCACATTTCACACACTTTCCTCAGAACTGTGGTGTTGCAGCGTATTTTCCAAGGATTGCAACACAGAAAAAACACAACAGCAATGCAATGGCTGGGCTGGAAAGAAGCAGAGCGAGCTGACTACCAGCAAGACTTAGCAGATGAAGAATTTTCGCATTCCTTACAGAAGAGAACATAAAATCTGGGTGACGTGAATCTACTGTGATGATTTTAAAATTGAGGCATTCTCTACGGAAGACTGTAACTCTTTCAAAAGAGCAGAGGAAGCTTTTAACAAAGGGAAAATGAAAGAAAAGAGACTAGTTTGTTTGGTTTCTGGGGATTTAACATATCTTTTGTAAAAATCTGATCTGCTATTACTATCCTCTGAGCAAGAGAGCTTATTGTACTTTAATAATGACACAAATAGTGTGTTTGAATATTGTGTGTTTCTATAATTGACTGCTGACAACATATTATTGAATTCTGTAGCTGCAAAGGGTTGCTCTGGATTACTGCTTATAAAAATAGCACAGTGTGTGAAGCAAAAGATGGCATGACAACACTGCAACCACAAGGACATCCCATGTTGAAGGCCAAGTCCTACAGATGCTCACTACTGTGAGGATGTGCCTCACCACAATAAGTACAATGCCCAATGCCAAGCAGTCACAGGACTAAGTATGCATAGTCAAGAGAATGACCAGTGATGAAGGGCAATAAAAATGAGTGGGAAAAGTGCTGGAAAATGGCATGTCACTCATAAAATCCCAGTCATGAAAAAGCTTCTCTTAGCCAAGGCAATTTCTCTGCATTTCAAAGGCAGAGTTAAAAAAACCACTTGTGGCAACCATAAGATCATACAGAAACACCAAGTGTTTCCAAATAAGTGAGTTAGGCAGACAAATGTTATTCCAGCAGTATATAAGGAGAACAAATTATATAACATCTTGCCAGATCTTCCCAAAGTAAGGTAAGGTAGACAAACCAAATGAGAAACCAAATGACTATCACTAGAAGATCTCCTTAGGGCTTTTGATGCAGTACCATTGTAGAAACATGACAGCTCAGGCCTAATAGAACAGCAGGTATGGCAGTAAAAGCAGAAAGGTGGGTTTTGCTCAAGCGGTATATGTTTGAGGGGGGAGAAAAAAGAAAGAAAAATGGGGTTTGCACTTTGCCACAGCCTTAAAAATGCCAGACATTAGTAGTCCAAGCTGAGGGAGTCAACTCTGAACCAGGAAATACCTTGAGTAGCCTACCTAGTAGAAACTTCCTGTTTACTACTCCTTTTTGTTAACAGCACGTAGGCTTCAGCCACATGTTTTGGGAAATTTCAATCACAGCCCACCAAAAGCCTCAAAAGTGGGTTGCAGATTCTTCCATTAACATCCTTCTGTGCTGTCTTTTATTACATAATCTCGGGGGGTGCTCCCAAAGGGACAAACCAAAGGGTGCCTTTTAAAATTTAATCTCATAGTTTAAATTACATACCTTTCAGATATATTGACACTGAGATTAGCTCAGTTGGTTAAAACTTGGTTGTAATAATGCCAAGGTCATGGGTTCAATCCCCGATGTGGGCCACTGACTTAAGAGTTGGACTCGATGATCCTTGTGGGTCCCTTCCAACTCAAAATAGTCTGTGATTCTGTGATCATACAGACAAATATAGTACCATTTTTAAACACAGATTTAAATTTACTCTCATATTATTTTTTCTCTTTCGATATCACCTTTAACAGATTTGTAGACTTGTCTCCCCAACACACTTAATTGTTGCCTAGAAAGTTTATTACATAGTTGTTAACTTTCAATGTTTCTAGTAGTCAGTTGGAATTTAATTATAGTAACTATCCAAATAAATCTGACTCTGTAGATTAAATAACAGCTACTCTTAAGTAAATAACATTTGAATATCCTCCCCCTTTCTCTGTCAAACACAAGCATTACTTGGAATACTAACAGTCTTGCAAAACATGCCATGTTCTATCTGTTTGGTTTCATGAGATACTGCTCAAGCAGTCGTTTGTTGTGTTAGAACCCTCAGATCATTTGGATTGGAAAGGACCTCAGGAGGTCTCTAGTCCTACCTCCTGCTCAAAGCAGGCCTGGATATGATGCAACCAGATCTAGTTGGGATAGATACACAGTCACCGTCTTTTTAATTTGTGGTGCCTGGAGCCTTGATAGGGGCGGGAACGGAGTGATTAATGGCTGGTGGCAGTGAACATTGTGCCTTTAAGCAGAGTGGGTGTTCTAATTCTGACCACCACAGACTAAGGAAACTTGTGTTACAGAACGATCATTTGGGGTTAACACATGATATTTGGAACATCTGAAACCTGTTATTTTTCCTAGCTGAGGTTTATCATGAAGCTTCATAAACTTTCCATTTTAAATTACAGAGCTTCCTTTTTTAACTATAATAAACTTTTATCTTAAAATGGTGTGTGCCTTTTAATCATTCTGAAGTATTTACTTTAATTAGGTTTTAAAAACCCTGCAGAAGACAGCACTGTTCTTAATTTTGGCTGTGAGAGTTTGCTCTGCATTCAGCTAGCAGCAGTTCCTAATACCCCTGCTGAACTTCAGCCAAACAGAGCATTTGAGGCAAAGCAAGATGGCATGAATTCAAAAAAGATGACTTGTTTTCATGAAAACATTGGTCCAGTTTCATGGCATTATCTGTAATCCACTGGTTTAGTAGAATAAAAGAGTTTTCATCTTTCTTTCTCTACAGACATGCAGCATGTGGCATTCTTGGAGTGTCAATGTTTTCCTTGGTTTTCCCATGCATCATTTAAGATTTGAAGTTCAAAAATCCTGAGCATCCCCAACCCAGCAAAAAAACCCCACGAGCTGCAAACACTTACCCCTTAGCAAATCTGGTTCTAATGACATGTCTGACCAGAGGTGGGGGGCGGTGGGAGGGGTTCCTATCTGGGGTTGCTGAAACTTCCTGCCTGAGGCTGTAATATCTTCCTACCTGAGACTGTAACAGCAGCAAAAACAAAACTCAAATTTTAACTGAGGTTATCAGATAATTGAGGAGCTTGTAGCAAGTACTATTACAAGTTAAGATCCAAAATGCCTTTTTTCTCTGGCATTTTAAAACCAAGATAGTTAACTCAGCTTAGCCACCCTGAGCTAACATAGGCTACAGAAAATTTTACCTGAGTGTAAGTCTTTGCCATCTGAGCAACCCCAGTAGTTCTGTCCTTTTTCTGGCATGGGAGTCTTGCAAACACGACCTGAGATGGGAGCAAGACTGTGGGTTGAGCTAATTCCTGTATCACTTACTTACCTACAGCACCTCAAGTTTTCTGATACTGGACTAACTGCTGGCCACCGACAGAGATATTGAGATCAGTGTGAAGAGGTGTGGGATTAATGTTCTCCTGCTCATTCTGAAGTGACATTCTAGCAAATTAATATTACTGCTTTTTGTTTAGGACACCTTTCAGTGGGCCAGAACAACAGCAAAGCATTAACTCCTGCAGAGCCATTTTGTAAGAACTTCCTCTTACTCCAGCTGTACAAGCAGAAAGAGTCCCCAGCTACAGACACCCTCTGATATGAGCAAAAGAGAAAGTTGTTTCCTCTAGTTCTTTCTGGGAATATTATAAAAAAAAGGGTATAGATACAGTGAGGCCTATTAGCATTTACTCTTCTCCTACTCAATGCATCTGAAACTTCACAGCCTTTTAAAACAGATTTCTTGTAAGCTGGACTGAGGAACAGGGTTATGGGTTCTCACACGCATGGAGGAGTGAATGGTTGCTTTGGCTGGGTTATAGACCTTGGCCATTATAGGGAGAAAATCAGAATCAAAACACCTAAATTTAAGGATCAGTTTAATGTAAGGGTCACAGAGTAATTGCATTTCCCTGGAGTGCTAGTGCTTGAAAAAGAAAGATTCTTGTAATATAGATTCCTGGGTTTCAGATTGCCCTATATTCAGTGGTATGTAGGCTTTCTGCATTAGCATTAGTTTCTTTTTCAGCTAATCTTTGTTCCTGTTTGTGCTCTTAGATGTCAGTTCTGCACAGGAATAATGAGGCTAATAAGCCTCACAGATGTATGCTCCCCTAGTGACATTTAAGAATTCTGGAAAGTGAATCATATTATTTATTAATCTGGCCTCTAGTCCTAATTTAGTCTCAGAACAATAGACTCTGGTTTCCCACCTAAAAGAGCTAATGTAGCCCTTAGATGATATGACTTAAAGATGACTTGTAACTGAAGGGTAAGAAATATCCGAGTAAATGACACATTCTGAAAATGCCAACCTGAATTTTCTTTTTTTTTTTTTTTTTTAATTTTTGCTGAGTTGGTGACATTGGGGCTAAACATGCTCTCACTTCCACTTGTGCAAAGTCCCAGTTTGCACTAGTCTAAGCAATATAAGAACCCGCTGAATTTTAAACACATCACTTTCTTCAGGATGTCTGCGTGGAACTACTGAAATAATAACACTTCCTATGTACTTAAGTATCTAGCCAGTGCAAGACCCGAATAAAGCTGCACACCACTAAAGTTACTGCAGACTTTTCAATATATTCAACTTGATAAGTTGCAAAGTCAGTTCATGGGTTCTGATTACTTTTTATATTATGTGAATATGTGCTTCTCTGGCAGTGCACCAATACCTGAACTAAACATCTTACCAGAAAGGTTATTTATAAAAATTCTTTTACAAACTGGTGCAGAACATCACTTTTGCTCACACGGAGAGCACAGATGACCAGTACCTTCTAAGTTAATTCACATCAACCATGCCAAGCTTGAGATAATAATTGAAAGAATACTGCCATCGTGTTTTCTTTTGTGGTCTTTTTGTTTCATCTCACTCAAAATTTGGAGCAGCTCTGAGTTACTCAACAGAAGGAAAGCAAAGAGGAGATGCTGACAATGGAGTGGAAAGAGGCCGAGAGGAGAATACTTCAGATTTGTTCTGTGCCTCTGAGCATTTCAAGCAAAAGGTTCTTAGCTGCAAAAATTAATTTCTTTTTCCTCTTCATTACGTAAATAATCTTGGATTGACCTTCAAAATACTCTTTCAGGTCTTTTTTATTTTCTACTGATCTTTCCTGTAGGAGGCAACCGAAACCAGAATTGGGCCTCACTAAAAAAAGAATGCACAGATTTTTGCTTGACAAAAGTGATGGTTTATTGGCATTACAACACCTTTCACTTTTATCTTGCAAACATTTATAAAAGTAAAACTGTGTTCACAAGAACATTGATAGAAAGGAGCAGGACTGGGAATGCTGTCACGGAAGTGCCAAAGTTCAGCAGGTACAGTGTCAGGAAGAGGAAACCCTGCCACATGACAAGTTACGAAGTACAGCATGAAAATCAACTACTTGTAGCAGTAGCCAGTGCAGGACATTCACAAGTGATTCATAGGCTGAAACAATTGAAAAAAATCTGAGTAGTTCAAGGAATTAAAACAGAAAAATCTGCTCTGGGAAACTCACGGCTGAAGTTTCAGCAACTGATGCTTCAATTGTTACAATGGAAAATTCAAAGGATGAAATGTCATTTGCAGACTCCTTTTGGAGGATCCCTAACCACTAGAAATTTTCATAGCCCCAGTGACTTCAGGGAATTCAGACTTGTCTTGGCTTCCATAGAATCATGCTGACTCAGACCAGCTAATCACCTGGTCTTATGCAGTGATTGATTCACTGCCAATTTTTGTTGTGGTTTTATGAATTATACATAAACACCTTGAGTTGCAAGAAGGCATTATTTATTACACTGAAATAAATAGAAATAATAAGAGCAATTTCACACTTGTTCTTTTACTACCAAGTACTATATAATTGTAAGTCATTGGACAATTCTAAGAGAAGCAATTTGGAACAAATATTGCTTATTCTAATGTTTAATATTTAGACTGCTGTGTCAACAGAAAGAGTTACAAGAGTCATTTATGGTGGCTAATTGAAGCCTATGAAAAATATATTTATACTCAGTGGGCTCCACTTTTTCATCTAATGGGCTTACTGATCTATAGATTCACTATTTGATCAGTGCATCTGGCTCCACAGGCTTCATGGTTTGTAAACCACAACCTACTAATAAGCACCCTGCTGCCTGTTTGCTAAACAGATCAGTGCTGGCAGGCACCCAAAACTCTAGCCTTTGAAACTTGGAGCTTTTTTTAACTTGCCCAGCCTATTGTGTGGCAAGAAAGACAATAAACTATGAACCTCATAAATGCTGAGCAATTAAACACAAGTTAGTAATATAGTAGTGGTAATAGAGGCTGCTTACCTCACTCCAGTATATGTCTCATTTGTTCTTTGTGCGTCCCTGCTAAAAGCTGGCCATTAGCAGTTTGCACAAACCCTGATGGCTGAGATTTCCTTGTAAACAAGATGGTGGTTGCCTGCTAAGGGAAATCCATTTTCCAAGTAGCCATATGATTTTGCTTTCATGTTCAGCAACAGAAGTATCCATTCAAGCTCCCACCCTTATGATTTAGCACACTGAAAGAACTTCCATTATAGATGTTTTCTGCAGGTGTTATCTGAACACCTTTCTTTACTGCTCTAGAGCAAAAGTGATTTACTTTTGGAAACACATTTTCAGAAGCAGGAGCTTTCCTGTAAGACTGAGGAACATCAAATCATCTTGGTTAACAACCCATTCCAAGCCTCTATTTTGAAAAAAACCTCTGTTCTGCTTATGTCTCTATTATGTTCCTAAATATTCTAAACTATTCCACTCCAGTACTATATGAAATAGGAACTTCAGTAGTTAGGTCCCAGGGCCTGGGAAGAATGTGACAGTGGCTAATTACTTGTGAGAGGAAGGAGTCAGGAACAGCCATAGGAGTTTGGGAAAATCCCTTTTCTCTGAGTGTATATAAAAATACAAATGATCAGAAGTTTGTTTTAAAGAATGAAAAAATTATACAGAAAGGAGAGGACATAAGGGGCAAAATATTTGCCCTTCATCTGCACAATCCATCCACTACACAGGGCCCTTTCAGCCATACTGGATATACCCAATGCCTACTTGAAAACTGATGATAGAAAATCAGGTTCTGGTTTCACAACTAGGCACCATCCTAGCACCCAGCAATGAAACATTTATTTCTACATGAGTCAGTTCTGCCTTGGTCTGGCCATTGTACAGCCTAGTAAAAAACATAATGCAAAAAATAACCCACAGGTGCTCCAGGAAGTGTAAAGTTGCTTAGGGAAAAGCACTTGTGGAAAAATTTAACATCATATTTTCTAGGATTTCCAACTTAGCAATAATTGTGATCTATTAAATAAATTAAGCATAGGTATTTTGGAGGAACTGCTAGAGGACAGAAAAAGGAAGGTAAAGTTTTCTAAACTGCTATCCCTGTAAATACACTTTGTGCTTGATAAAAACAAAAACGAAAGAATGGAATATACAGGACAGAGGGAAGTGTCCCATACCTCACAGCTCCATTTCTAAGTGTTGAAGTCATTAGTTTTCAGCTGGATACTCAATCCCATAACTTTCATATATTTATGAACCATATTTGGTTCCCAGGGAATGAGGAGTGAGACATACTCTGTGCTAGTGTTACTATTTTATACAAAAACAGTTGAAAATTCTGCTTGCTTCACCCAGTGACAATATAACATAATCTTTATAAAAAAGCAGCTGTTCTTCATCCAGCCCAAATCCTCCCTTTGGAGCTAAACAACTACATTTGCAAAGTACAAAGGCATTTAAATTCTTATTTATAACCAGAAGAACGATTAGGTTGATTTTTCTAATTGAATTACTAAAATATTTTTAGCATCTGTTTGTAGACTGTGGCTCAAGGAGAGACCTCTATCACAAGAGAATTTTATTCAATATATTTGTTCTCTGCCCTGGGTTTGTAGGTCTTTGCATACAACATACATGTCTGTTATTGTACACAGCAAACCTCTCAGTCCACAACAAAGAGCCGTTTTGTTTCAGCAATGACCCTCTATGGGAAAGTAAGGGACACAGGTACTTTCTGATGGCTTAGACTGAAAATGCTGTTAGCTGAGAAGTTAAAATGAGTTGATCATCTATATACATCCCCAAAGTGCACATCATCTGGGGAGCTCCTGGACTGGAATAGAAAGGACGATCCTGTCTGTGTAAGTGGGCAGAACAACAGCTTACCACGTAAACTTACAGCTCCACAGAGATCACTCCTTCCACCACTTGTATCTCAAATGCTAACCCAGAGAGGCCCCTGCAGGGATGGGGACGGTGGTGCACATCCCGGATCACTCCATTCCAGCGCCTGCATTAGAAAGGTCAACAGTGCCATTTGTAGAGTTTTTTGGGTATATGCATGACCACCAAAAGCTGTACTGATGCCATCCAACAAGAGGCAGCTAACAACCAGTTCTAGCTAGTACTAATCTTGGTTGGAATCAACCCTGTAACATACAAGGGAAAGTCACAGTGTGTAATATCAATCCCCAGGGACCTCGGACCCTCACTGGAATCTCTGAGTTTGGATATTGCTGATCTAAGTTTTCTTCACCCTTATTTTGCTAGAAAGCAAAATTATCTGTACTGCTTTCATATCTCACAGGAAGCAATCTATCCATAATGTTAATTGCTTGAATTTTACTCTGCCAGGAGTCCAGTCACAAGAGAAAAACAAGTAATCAATTTCCTTATTTGAAAGGCAGAAGCATATAATGTTTATTAATAGAGAGCATGGTTTATATAGATTTTACTGTTATTGACCATAAAATGGTGTATACTATAAGCAAGGGTAAAATTTCTAACTAATTAGCCTGTGAAGATCATATTTAATGGAGTATATAAACTTAGGCTCTTTACAAATCTTTAGGGCCTTATTCAATAAGTGCATGCATACATAGTCTTTATGCTGAAACAGGATTTTGACATATAATTCAAGGTTAAATAACCCACCTTGATATTCACAAAACAGAACAGCTCATATGTTCCTGTTCTTCCAGCCTGTAAGAAAGGAATCACGGGAAGTACAAGATACCTTCTTCAGCCAAAGAACTGTAAATACATCCAGGGAAAAATGTTATCACCCAGACACTTAAAAAATGTCATCAGTAGGAGAACAATAGTGTTTGCAATGTACACTTCTATCTCTTGGTCCCCTGATTCAGAACACAGTTTGTTCACTCTTAAAAGAAAAGCTGCCATGGTTGTGCCTGGATCACCTACCACCACTGTGCAAGCTGACAGTCTTGCTGTACTGACGGCCTAAGGATTCGGACTGCCTGTTGCAGTTCTCCTCTCAGCAAAGCTTTTTGGCACACACATAATCATCACTGACATCAGCGGCACTTGCACATAAATTTGCAAGCATTTTGTTCAAGTAAAATCATGTGGTAAAATGTTTAAAAACTTGCATGGTCCATTTAATTGGAGCAGAATTTAACTCGATATGTGGAGGGTTACTAATCATGGGCAGCTAGGTGAGGAATGGCTAACCTAATAACTCTGCACTCATCAAGTCCTTGTTCAGTCAAAGCTTCCGGAAAATTCCCTTAAGCCTTAGACCAAAATGTAACTACACAAGTATTTGCCTATTTTAGTCCAAAACTTGCATCTGACACAGTCCCAGACATAAAGCTAAACTGATGTCCTTGAGAGTTTTTCCTGTCAACTGAAATCCTCAGGGCCAGTGTTACCTCTGTATTGATACAGAGTTTGCATGAAATGTGCCTGTGACTTCAGTAGCATTTCAGCCCCAGAATGCTCAGAATTTTGGTCCTTTTTCTCATTTTGTTCCATTTTTATTTGAAAACACCTTTAAGCAGAAGGCTGTAGGGGTCATACTGTAACTAAGGTGCAGTAACCACTACTCCAGGGAATGTGTTACTACTGGAAGTCAAATATCATGTCATTGCAGAGACACTATAATCCTCCCAAAATTCTGAATAATGGACTTGCTTTGTCATAATGTCAGAATATAAACTTAATTCTGGTTTTAACATATTTAACAATTGTATTTGTGTCACTTTTTGGAGCCTCTCCCAGTCAAAGTGAAATCCTTAGACTAAATGTGTCCCCACTTGTTTAGGTTGATGCTGCCCTCTTCTGAATATATCGGATTATGACATTCACTATCCAGATACTTCATGATGCTCAAAAAGAAGGCAATTAGTTACACAGCAATCACCAAATAAGAATAATATTTTCTGTTTAATTTCACATAACCCTTCAACTTGGTCAGCTTTTATTAGAAAGGACTTGGATAAGAAACTACTGTTATTTCAAGGCCTTCAAGAACAAGTCTTACTCTAGTTTATCCTCTCTTATCCTGTCATAACTACAGCTTTCTGCCTTCCATTTCACAGTGCAAGCATTCATTACCCACTCGCTGTTCTTCCAGAAAAGCTCCTCATGCTTGATTCCACATGGCTTTTTGGGTATGACTGGAGGTAATTGTAAAACTCTTTCATCGATCGCTTCCATGTCACTCCATATCCTCTGCTGTAACACAAGATACCTGTGCTCAGTATTGTGCTTTTCTGCCTGTGCACTGCAGTTTCTACATCAACTATAAGCCTTTTGGGACAGGGATTATCCTTTTTGACTGATTGTGGTAAGCACTTAGTACAGTATAAACTTTGCTGGAATTCTTGGTTGCCACAATGCAATTATTCAACCTTTATCAGAAAGAAATGAAACAAGTCATTGATTAATAGTATTTTCACAATTAAATCTCTATGGGCATATTAGCGAATATTGTGCTGGAGATGATGAATCAGCATGACTGAGTTTATTGATTCTTCATGAAACGAGTTCACATCCATCTCCACTGGAGTCTGCAATCTTGTCCTAAATAAGAGTGAATAGACAATAAATATAAATTACTAATGAATCAGGGAAATGAGTGAAGAAGAGAGGGGACTATAACATTTCCTTCTTAAAAAAAAAAAATAGAGGCCATTCGGTGGAAATTAACTCTTATTTTGTTAATTAAGTGACTGACAGTAGAAAGCGGAATGCATTTTGTTGTTGGAATGTCAACCTTTGAAATATCCAGAACTTGTGTTTCTCATTCACCCAGTGCAAGAAGTCAAGCTGAAGCAGACTAGTATGAATGTGAATAATAATTTCAGTGGTAAAGGCTTCCTCCCTGGCCCCAGGCTTGATGCTATTCCTTTCTTAGTGGTCCTACTGACCACTCAAAGCAGATCAAGCAGGACAGTGTAAGACGCATCTGGTGCTGAATTCCCTGGCACCTTCTGGCACTGCTGTGCAAAACTGGAGTGGATGCATGGAGCCATTGGAAGAAACAGATGATTAAAGAATAACCTTAAAGTAACATAGAACTTGTCATATCCATTGAAGAGGAAATTGCTACACTGGCTAGCCCCCTAACACTACAGAAAACATAAAAACATTCCTCAGGATGTTAATTTCTTTTTCCTCCTCCCAGTTCAGAAAACTAAACCAAATATTTTCAAGTTGGGAATTTGCTAGCTTGGTAACTAGGCACCTTCCATGTGCATTTTTGAGATTAATTTAGTTTACTTGGAGAACTAGACTATTAAGGAAAAATGGAATTCTCATGCAACTCTATGGGTAAAGATAAAAAGGGAAAATAGTCTTGCTAAAAACTGCTCTTATTTTACTGGTATTAAACTTTTATCATGTTCAATGTTTTAATATTCCCTGTTTTTCCCACATCACAAAATTTGTTCTCGAGCAATGTTGTCAAATATGTCAGCAGTTTCTGCTGTTCTGCATTAATTTAAAAATTAAAATTTACTTCTAATTTTGTTTTCTACCTTTCCTAATTAGATATTATTGAGACATTATCTGCTTCATTCAGGATATCAATTCTTCATGATATATGTAGTGATAATTGATGTAATTCTTGAAGTCCACTCCAGTGCTAACAAATAAGCACTAAAACCAAACATTGCAAAGTTGCTTGTGGGGATTTAAAAAAAAAAAGAAAATAAAGACAGAATTATCACAACTGCTTTGATGCTAACAACAGGATTGTCTGTATGCAAATAGTTAACCATCTCTGGACAGAAATCTCTTTATCTGTTGAAATAACACAGAAGGGAACTGCTTAGCAAAAGGAATGGGGCAGAGATCTGGAAGATGTTTGCACAGCTATCTGAGAAATAAATGAAGGTGACAGTAGTTTCTCTACTTCTATATCCATGGATTTAAACGTGGGACCACACAGACTGCCATAATAAAAGCCAGCTGATACCTGGCCTAAGGCATTGATTATTAATATATTAAAGCTCCTTGCCCAAGCTGCAACTTTGTAATAAAGACAGAACATCACTGGAAGTCAAATAGGCTGGCCTATTAGGCAGAGCACATGGATGTGCCTGCAATTTTTCATGTGTTCTGGCACAGCTTGTAAGATACCAGACTCGGGTTAGAGCACCTGTTTATACCACATATTATAAGTCTCACTAGAACTGAGAGATCACTAATAAATTTCAAGACAGATTCACAAGCCACCTATGTTTGATGCCCAGCTTCTGCTTATCTCAGTGGGATTTGAATTCACAAATACTTCAAGTAGCATTGGAAATCTCAGTCCAAACCTCTGGCCTCATTTTGGGCTCATTTGAAACTTGCATTGTCTCCAAAGAGAGCTTGATTGGGATTTATAATTAATGCTACTATACTGGTCAAAGTACACTGGAAATGCATCAGCCAATTCTCTATAGTTCCTCAAGTTCATCAAATCAGCTCTTTAATCTGCTGGTGAATTATTTAAACACCACACTGGAGCAGCATATCACAGAGGCTTCAATATCTTCTATTTATGTTCTCAATAAGTCCATAGCAGCTATTAAAGCATGAATAATGATTTCCATCGAGACCACCTTTGCATTCCTGTACTAAACAAAGGCTGGAGGAATTCAAACACACTGGGTGTTCTGTGATTTACAAATCTCAACCTGAAGAGTGATAACAATCATCATCAGAATAATTGCTTCACCAGGGAAAGCCATGAACCTAAAAATCGCTGTGAGGAACTGCATTACTCACCTGAACAGGAGTCAGGTCAAAGTAACCACTGTGGCACACTTCAGTGAACAGGACTTTCCATGAAAAGAACAGTGTTGGTCAGCATCTTCAAAATAAGTTTTTGTCCAACATATTTCAGTATTGTAAAAGTTATTTCATGTAAAAGTGCTACTTTTCATATATTACATGGAAACTGAATAAATTTGGTACAAAAATACTCATTCACTGCTAACAGAACTCAAGAACTGAAAAGTAGTTTTAAATAAATTTGAAATATACTTTAAATGCTTACTGTAGTTAAGGAATAATATATAGAAATAATAAACTTTAAAGTAATAAAATCACAAAATTAAAACAGTGCAAAATTTTAGCAAAAATATAGAAGGTGTGAAGTCAATTTTGAAATGCTTTTAAAACTTTGATTCCTTTTTGCAATATACTCTGGTGAACAGAGAGACTGAGGAAAAGAGTAGCTAATCTTGAGCAGCCTTAAAATTCACTGAGTTGATTAATGGTCTGTTTGAAGTTTAGGGAAGATTTCCCAATGCAAACAATGTAACATCTTCAACTTACTGCTCAGGGAGAATTTTGCCAGCACAACCAGTTTCTGGGAACTACATAAATATTGTTCCATTTTGTGTGTGATGCAGGCACAGATTAGGCAAATTGCAAATGGCACAAACACTGCATGAACTAAAGGTGAAGCCTTGGCTCAACAGTGACGAAGAGCCAGTTCCAGCAATGACTGCACTAAAGCCAAAATTCCTCAAACTGATATATAAGTCTTGCGATCATCTCTGCTCCTATTGCCATACAGACCTAGATCCAAAAATGAGCGGTGAAAAACACATGCTTTCTTCTGCCCACCCTGCTCATGTGAGTCATTTTACAAAGTCATAAAAGGGGAGCCTCCTGTGGCCCTCAGAGCTATTCCCCACTCCACCAGTGTCTGCCAGTTCTTCTGCCTCCTTGTTTTATGGAAGCGGACCAGCAGTGGGAGTCAACGCGAATTTACTACTTCCTTTCATGGAAGCAAAGTTCTGTCTCCAATCCCCTCATTGCCTGTCAACTTTTGAAAGACGTGTTGCTAGAGGCAGGAACACTTTAAAAAAGCCCAGCAGATTTCTCAAGTCAGCTTTAAAAGTGCCCTTTAAGAGCTTCCCTGAGGTGTTTATGGCTTATATTGCTCAATTAGCTGCTTTATATTGCAGTATTTCCTTCAAAAGCAATCTTTGACTAATTGTAAATTTTTAGAAATATGCTTCATTTTTTAAAAGTCCTATTTTTACAGCTCCAATAAAGTCCTCCAGGGTACATATTAGGGGCCAAAATGCCACATTTTGGCCATCAAAGTCCATGACTGGACTTCAACACTCACCCCATCATCATGCTGGGTGTCTCCAACTCATTAGCTGTACCCTGTAACAAGCTGATATTAGCACCTGTTCTCACAAAATGGACTCTAATAGAAACAGGGCCAAGTTGAATGCATCTGGGAGGTTCAGCTCCAAGGGCTGCCTGAGTCCATCATAAAAATGGGAAGTTTCATGAAATCTCAGCGTGCACAGATTCCAGAGTTTAGTGGTTTTGTCCCTGGACTTCAGATAGCAAACTATTTGGGTGACCAGATCACAGCACATTTCATTCTCCCTGAACACTGGACAGCTAAACATGAAAGCTCTAAAACTGGGGGCAGCAAAGTTCTGAATCTTCAAAGGCAGTCTTTCTCCAACACCTATGTCTTGGCATTAATACTTCCAGGTTGAGTTCAGTTTTGAAAGAATTCTCTTGATTTACTATATTGTGTTTCTACTTGACTCAAAGTAATTATAATAGAACTAAAATTTTATGTCTTAATTAGAAAGTAACATTCTTTCCAGTCACTTATGTAACAATGATAGGCAAATATAATACATATTGCAGAAGACTTTTGTTCAGCTAAAACAGACTAATTTACTTTGCATAAAGAAAACTTTTCCACCTTTCTTTTTTTCTGCTTGCATAAATAAGCATTTCAGAAATGCTCCCTGTGAGTTAATGAAAGATTGGCCTTCACTGAAACTATTTAAATGCCTGGGACATCACTATGAATTTTTTTGTAAATTTCAGAAGCTTGAGCTGATTCATTAACTGATGGACTTCTCTTGTATCCAAGAGTATCTGTAAAAAGGCAACTTAAAATCACTATTCATAATTCTTTCTTTTAGAAGAAGATAAATTGCACTAAATAACTCATTATTCCATAGTTTGTGTAGGCTCTGTTCCCAAAGTAATAACAGTCCAGTTCCAAAGACACTTGGAAAGAAGCTCCCAAAGGAAACACAAGTATGAAGAACACAAGCACAGGTTTACAATCTCTAAAAAGAAGGTAACCTTTAATAGCACTTTGTTTCAGACCGAATGTGGAATCTGTCATCACAGCATTGTTTTTTAGGGAATCTGACACCAGCCAGGAAACATCATGCTTACACAGGCAGCCCCAAAAAAGCAACCTGGAGTGCATTTGGACCCCAGAAGATGCCACAGCAGGATTAGCAAGGCTGTGTCAGGCATGAACACATTCCAAAATCTGGTAAGCCTTTGCACTGGCTTCCAGCTCTGACTGCCTCATAGCTCTTCAAATAGAGCTGATCCCTCCAGTATGTGTCTCTTCAGAATAGGACATCCTGCAAATGAGAAGAATAACCTCAGAAATGCTCATTTAGTGGCTGGGGAAAGGCAGGTTTCACCGCTGTGTTAACTGAACATACATAAATGCCTAGGGGGCTAAACTCCCCTCAGCTTTTTATCCTTCTCTTCATTAGGAATGGCCATAATTTTGGAAGAACATTAGTATTTATCTGTTTGGTTGCAAGATTAGCTTGGAGTACAGAGATATCATCAGCTTCAAAGAAGTGATTCGCACAACTCAAAACCTTGTGAAGAAGATTGTACATGACAAAGCACATTCCACCCTCTGATGTAATACAGCCATCCCTTTCAACATAGATCCATTCCTGTTTACTATCTGTAAGAACACACAGTGATGCCAGGTCTGGAAACACAACAGGATCCCATTTCCCATCATATTCTGTTCAATGTGTTTACAGTTTAAAATAAATGAACAGTCTCATTTCAGACTCCTACAATAAGCAAGAATCCAATGGGTGTCTTTGTGCTACCAGGAGAGGTTGTGACATCTCCAGCCTTGGAGTTACTCAGAATTGTTATTGTGGCCCTAAGCAAACCAACACAATGCTGAGGCTGACTTTATCTTTGAAGCTGGCACTACAAGCAGGAGAACATCAGAGGTCCCTTTCAATCTAGATTATCCTGTGATTTAGTACGTCTATATTGCACTGGTTTAAACCTCACTAGATCAGTTCTGCTTATGTTCATTTCCATTTTGATAGGTAAAAAGCCAGGGGCAGTCACACTGACACAGCTGAACTGCTCCCATAGTTTCTCGTTGCTTTTTGTATTGGTGAAGTTGTATTTGTGCTACACACCTGCTTATCAACTGACAGTGCATAAACACACCTGAGCTCTCTGGGTGAAAGCTGCTATAAAAGTGAAAAGAAAAATTTGTTTATTCAATTTAAAGCATTCAGGATTCAACTCCAGCTATAAGAGGTCTATTAAAATTAATAAAATTAGGTTTCATTATATGAAAATTTGCCTTATAAATCTAAAAATAATTTAATTAATAGTACTGTGAGGCAGTAAAAATTTACATGATGAAATACTAATAGACTTCTAAGGAAAAAGAAAATTGTGGAAGCAAGGCAAGCCATGAACCTGAGGTAAGAATCTGTATTTCACAAAGTTTATGACTTAGGGTAGCCCCAATAACCGGTGTATGGAAAGCCAGACCACTGCAACGAAGGGCTGGATGCAAACTCTGACATTACCAGAGCTTTATGCCAGCCTAGCCTAGTTTCCCTCATAAAAGCCCTCTTTTCACTGACACTAAGAAAAATTGTGGATCACTCATCAATAACACACTCACTGCCCAGAATCAGCATTTCTAGAAAACTTTAGTGCTGAAAGGCTACTTGGCATTTCACAGTTATGCATACACATTTATTCAACCCGCCCCATTAAGGTGCTATGATGCTGTTTTCTGTGGCAGAGAAGACCAATTCCCACCAGGCCATGCACTGTGGTCTGGAAGAAGGCAGAATAAATAGTCAAGATGCTTGCTTCTCCTCCTTTTGAAAACTCCCAAGTGCACTGCTAAGGTTGCTGAACAACATGAACAGAGCAACACATAATGGCCTAGACGCACTCACCAAGACAACAAAGTAATGTCTGGCTTCTCAGCTCATGTCAACCTGCACAGATCCAATACAGTAAAAAAAAGGTGACATTGATTTTTGCCAGCTGAAAATCTGCCCTGAACCTTAAAGCAGCTGGAGAACATGGCTGAATATCAGATGCCCTCAAATTAAGGTAGCTACCGTTATTCAGCTGAACTTTTCATTGGAAAGCTATATTCCTTTCTTAACTTAACACTGCTTTGTAAAGCTAATATATAAAGTGGGTGTCCAAAGCATAGCCTTTGTGTTTGAAGAAATCTAAACATATTAGTCAACTTAATATCAATGGTCAAAAAGCATAGACTCTCCCTGAAGGTAAAGAACACTCTCTTAATGAAAAAAACTTGCAATAATCTTAGATCCATCTTCAAGTTAGACCTTGTATTTTCCCCTGGTGTCAGAGTTTCAATCGCCTTTGCTATGAGCTCTGGGTTTCAATTTACAGAGCATTAGCCCCAGGCTCCTCATCAGCATCTTCAGGTCCACTGGGACATACATTCCAAAACACTGAGCAGTCAGAAGACTGCTGATAAAATCCTGAGTGACAAACAAAGCAGACCAGCTGCTCAAGGAAATAGGGGGTACCCCCAATATTTAAGAGAGTCAAGTAGATCCAAAACCACAGACAGAGGTGAAAACAGCCTGAAGATGCTGATGGCAAACTGTCTCTAAGGAAGGATGCCTACCATTTCATTCAGATAACCAACTTACAAGCCAAGAAAGACTAAACAAACTGAAAAAAACCCCCATCCAATAGGAGACATCAAAATCATAGGTATGTAGAGATTCTATGCATTTTTGTAGCTTTTACTACTACAACATAGCACATAAAGTGCAGATAACATGCATTGCAATAGGAAACAAGAATCACGAGGGCCACTGCAAACAAAGGTGGTTAGATCTTAGCTGGCTTCTCCCTGCAAGCAGTCTTCTTAAAACAAAGGTTCTTGTCCATACATAAGCGCTTATTTTTCCTGTTTGATGTCTCACTCCTTGTTAATCTCTCCTCCAGTACAGCACACCAGTCCAAGCACTGTGCTCCTTCTTGGCACTGACTGCACGTGGCAGCTGCAAAGCTTGTAGTCAGTGAATTTTGCAGCTGGTCTGGTAGCAGTTGGCAAAAACCTAGTGTCCAGATGGACATTAAATTTGCATTATTTATAATGCATCAAAAGTGAATAAACCTATATGAAAGTGACTTATAAGGGACTTTATTTAAGGACTTATTTCTGACAGTTCCAAAGCCACTTTCATCCAAGCTATGTTTAGATGCTGGATGTTTTACTCAATCTTGGGAAAAAGTTCCACAGCTATTAACCACTGTTGACCCTAACATAACTCATATGTGTGGAAGAAAAGGTAGGTCTTGTACTTTCTACAAATTATAACCTACAATGTAGTTAGTTTTCATCTTGGTAGCTGGCACAGTGCTGTGTTTTGGATTGAACATGAGAATAGCATTGATAACACACTGATGTTTTGGCTGTTGCTGGGTAGTGCTTACCCAAATCAGACTCTTCAGTTCCTCATGCTCTGCCTGTGAGGAGCTGCACAAGAAGGTAGGAAGGAGCACGGCTGAAACAGCTGACTTGCAAGGGCCAAAGGGATATTCCATACCATAGAATATCATGCCCAGTATATAAACTGCAGGGAGCTGGCAGGGAGGGTCTGATTGCTTTTCGGGGATGGGCTGGGCATCATTCAGCAGGTGGTGAGCAACTGTGTTGGGCATCCATCACTTGTTTCTCTTTGGTTTTGTTGTTCTCTCTCTCCTTTTCATTACAATTATTATTACCATTAGTATTATTATATTTTGTTTTGTTTCAGTTAATAAACTATTCTTGTCTCAACCCACAAGTTGTGCTTTTTCCCTGATTCTCCTCCACATGGTGGGTGGAGTGGCAGGGGGCAGGGTGAGCAAACAACTGTGTGGCACTGAGTTAGCAGTTGGGGTTAAAGCATGACAAAAGGCCATTGCCCAATGGGCTGTGTGACAGGGACAGCTGTATCACATCAGACAATGCAAATAGGTTTCCTATAATGTTCCCATCTCCCAGTGAACTTTGAAAATTCCCCTTTATCAGACAGATGGTAAGAGCCCCAATGTCCATCACTCTTCAGAATTCATAGATAACAGTAATTCTTTATATTAAAAGTCCTTTAGCTTTGCAAAACTGTCACAAAATACCATAATGGAGAATGGCCAGGGGTGTCTTTTTTATTTTTTTTAATAACCTGAACTGAGAAATAGTATCTTTTGCTTTGGAAAGGACAGCCTTTAAAAAGAAGGTCATCTTCATTTATATCTTCAGTTCTTAGCACTTTGGGACTGTCATTACAAAATACATTTTGCTAATACAGTCTTTCAAAAGCTTAACTAAAACTTTCTGAAAAGAAAACAAGTCATTGGGAAATTACTTCTGTTCCTATAGAAGAGAGAATTGAGATTTCTTTAGGCCCAGGCAGTAGAACAACAGAGCCCTTCATCACTTCCTGAACCTACTGTCAGATCAGCCCATTGACACTGCTTCAGCCCCTTCCTAATACCAGCTGTGGGTACATCCTGATTTGTATCATTTTTATTCTCTCCTCACCCTGCTCTGGAGATTAAGCTTACTAATAAGACTTCCAAGCGTGTGAACCAGCCATATAGAGTACACCACCACCACAAAACTCCCTAATATTTCAACAGCGTCATGGACTGCACAGCCGGTGGTGTTTTAGCAATCGGAGGTCACTTGCCTTACAAATTACTCATTCCTAGATTCCACACCATTAAGCACCTGATTCCGTTCACTAAACAACACAAGTTTCACTGGGAGAAAAATTATTAAATCAGCCATGACAGCTTTGCTATAGATTTCCTAATCCAGTATAAATAGAGTGTGTGACACAAGTCCAATAGGATATAGTTGAACAACATATGTCAAGTAGTGGCTGTTAATCACAGCTAAATAGCTATTCAATGGAGATGACAGTTCCAATCTAACAATCAGGCACTTCAGAGTCACATGGTGCTGAAGGCAGTGCTGTCTGTACCTCATCACCACTGATTCTACAGCTTGTTCTGTGCTGGAAGCAGCCACAGAAAAACATCCTGTAAGGCAGCACAGCATCCAGGGGTAGCACAAAAGGAGCAAACCAGCAACCAGACGGAACACGTGTATCCAGTTTTCAATTCCTTATTTAGATATACCAGGTAATGAGAGAAAATAGTTATGAATAATGAAACTGAAGTCACCATGGAGCAGAGAAACTAATAGATTCCACTACCAAATCACCAGTGTCCAGATTCGCAGGACCACTGCTGCACTCAGGAACATCCAGAGCCAAAGTGTTGTTAGATTCAAGTCAACTTCTTTGCTGATGTCCTCACCACTTTCTTTTATGAATGTTTAAAATTTAATGTAAGTCTGATGCCAAAGAACTTTTGATCAATTAGAGCAATTGTGTATGAGTGAGGGAATTTTCCTAAGTGATTTAACATCAGTTGTTCTTCTACTGCTGGATTCAGGCTGTATACTGGCTTGTGCCAAGTGAAGGAGTTAACAGTGCTTTGCTCGTCTCTATTCATTCTTAACTCTTATTTTCCTCTCTACTATACCAGCAGAGCTGCTATCAAAATGCCCCTGTTACAAAGGCTGATGGCTTAACTTTGTTTCAAGTATAGGTCTCTCTGAGCAAGCCTCTTTTTTGGGTGACATATTTGAATATATTCTCTTCAGTAGCTTTGATGGCAAGGGTGGCATTAAACACTGGGTTGGGAAGGTTAGTGGCAACAGCTCTAGCCCTCATAGCAGGTTCTGGAAAGGAACAACAAAGTACAGTAATGGTAAGAGTAGTCATGCTGAAGTTTGCAAAAACTAAATTAATCTGAAATGACAGTCACTGTAGAATCGGTGAAACATTTGTGCTTAAATGGCTTTGGGCTTGTCTAGTTTCACACAGATGAAACACAACTATGAACTAGTGAATCATATATCTAAAAGAATAGGCTCTAGTCTGCAAACAGAAATTATCTATTTAATTTTCTTTATCTGAGTAGTCCCATGGAAGACCTAAGTGCATAATTTTCACCCTATTCAATCTCAAACTTCAGCTAGATACAGCACCATAGTGTTGTGAGCTGGGGATTTCCCCCTCCCCCCCAAAAAAGAAAAAAAAAATCTCAAAGACAAAGCTTCTCTTCCAGCAAACAGTTTTCTTTCCTTGTAATTAATACCACATTGTTGATACAGATTTTAAAGAACAGAAGCTTCTGTTTCTCAGTAATTCAATTCTACTTAGTTATTCTAATACCGAATACAAATTCCAGAAGACACTTAGCTTGCAATAACTATTTCTATCTCCATGTTACTAAACTGTGCAGTAACACTGGAAGAGCATTAAAATGCTCAATAGTTATTGTTATTGTGCATGTAAGAATCCAACACTGCCTTCCATTTGGAAAAATTATGCTATATATATTAAGTGGGCACCAAAAAGCAAAACTTAGTTACAGTAGCACAAAAGGATCAGGTCTCAGATCACAAAACAACTCAAGCAGGCTTCCTCCTAAGGCAAATCTTCACCTTCATCTACAGGAAGACATTCCAGTCTAATGTGAGTGATGGCAAATCCCTCAAAAAGACCAAATCTCCCATTCCACTGTCACACATGGACAGTGAGAGACTCCTGCAAAAATACATTGCCATTTTGGGTGATGTGCAATAAGTTAAGACTGCTACACTCATGCTGCTACATTCATGCTGTGAAACCATGAGGCTTTTATTTGCAAAATGAAAATCGGTTTAAAATCTTAGTGTATGTAGCAATAGGGGTTTTTGTTGAGGTTTTTGTGAGGTTTTTCCTTGCATTTTTCAAACTATTTTTTGTCTCTGTTCTATCAATGGAAGAGTTACTTGGAAGCAATTCAGTGTTCATGTCACTTTCAAGACACTGAATATTGATGTTCTCTGTACAGTGCAGAGAAGAGGGAAAGAGTAGCATATTATATCCAACCCCTTCTATAAACTATATCATTTGAAAACAAATAAAACAATGTAAGCTCATAAGATGTCCTGAACGCTTCTTAGCAATTCAAAAGTTAGTATGTAAGATTATTACATTTGATTCTTGGAGATTGCAGCTTTGCACAGAAGATATTTTGTGAGCAAACAACCCAAGAATCTGGGCATGACATTGAACTGTTCATTCTGAGATCACAAGACAAGGTCTTCAGCCAGTATAAAATGCCTCAACGCCATCAACTTTGTACTACAGTGTCAGCTGCACTTTGACAGTTTGCATGAATAGAGGAGTACATGGCTTCTCGTTTGGATTAAGAAAATGATACTGGATGACTACCGATGCACTGTCTTTTGCTTCAAAATTAAACAGTAAGCAGAGTTCATGCATAAGAATGCCCTTACTGTAAATGCATCAATTGTCACTTGCTTAACACATGTTCTGCATTTGGCACAGCAACAATACAAAAGTGTTTACTAAATGGATCAGAGCCAACAGATGGCTCCTCCAAGCCATCAGTCTCAGAATCCTACCCAGTTTCCATTCCTTCCCAGAAGAAGCCTGGGAAAACACACTGGGAAGATGCAGAAGTACATACACATGTTTTATATCTGCTTTTGTATGTATGTGCATATATAGACACATACGTTAAGTCTATGTATGTACATGTACATGTACAGCATGGTCTATGGTGCAGTAGATAGTGTGCAGGTATCTGGGCTCTTCAGCTGTCTAAGACCCTCCCAAAAATATACATTATGCATAGAACTTTTTCTGTGTTCAGTAGAGATATTTCATTAAAAGACAATGTTATTTTGGGAAGACATCTTGTAACTAGATATTCTGCTTTCTGCTAACAGGGTATTCCACGTTTACAGACTAGTTTCTCTGTTGCACATCCTGGCTGAAGACCTGCCACAGCACGGACTGCAACACCAGCTATGCCTGGATCAAGCTGGGGTTTGCTCTTAATCCCTTCTCTGAAAGAGGTCAGGAACAGGCACTTCAGAGAGGCATGGCAAAAGCAGAGGCCACATGGTACAAGCACTGTTTTGAAGCTGGTGACTACCACTTCCCACATTTCAGAAAGGAATTTCTCTGGCATTGCCATGAGGAAATTTCCTCACTTTGTCAGAAAAAAACAGCTTTTATTCTTAAAAAATTTCAGTGGTTGAATTGTCGCTTTTTTGTGCTGATCACCATGACTGTTAATGCTAGAAGAGAAGCATGTGCCTGTAAGGCAAATATTGTAAGACGTGACTTGTTGAGATGACTAGTCACATGCTTCCAGCTGGAGCCCATTTCTCTACTAAATGCCATCCATAAAAACAGCACCAATTCTATTCATGTGATTCTTGCTAAAGAATTGTACATATGGTTCTCTTCAAATTGTTCCTTGCTTACTTATTTTTACATCACTTTGATATTTATATCACTCAATATCTGTACTGCAAGCCTCCAGAAAATACGGAAGATGCACTGCAGGTAACTCTTACAGACACGGTTCATATTAACTCCAAAAATCTCCAATACCCAAATTCAGAAATAGGAGAATAATAAGCATTTCCATTCAAATCACTAATTTTTAACCTTAAAAAGATCCACCACACCTCACCAACAGACTTCTGCTTCTATATCTTAGTCTCCAAGAATCCCAGATGGAGCTGAAGGCCTTGCAAGAAGGCCCTCCAAAAGGAATAACCAGATGCCTTTCCCCACCTGTTTTCCCAGGCAGAGGGAGGGCACAGGGTACTGTCTTGCTTAGGATTTGAGGTTTGGAGAAGTTACCCTTCCTTCTAAGGGCATCACCCAGGAAACAAACACTGGGCAGGACAACAACTTCCTAGTCCATTGCCCTGTTGATAGGACTGATCAGCCCAGACCTGGGCGTGTTTATGCCAGAAACGACACAGTCACTCAGGTCAAGATCCTGGGATTCATAACAATAAAAAAACCAACACAAACCAAACCCCCATGTTATTTCTGACTGTCTCAGGAACACAGCAAAGTGTAGCCATTTTTCCACATCTAAAAAGAGGTCCACAGACATACCAAAATAACCATGCTGATATCAGGCAGTAAGGAAATCAGAGGAAGTCCCATCTGACCCATTCCAAATACAGATGCTGATCTGACATATGACAAAGAAGCTGCTTCATCAGACAGGCTCTGTCTTCAATGGGAAGAAATATTTCTGAATCAAAATTCAAAACATGAAGTACTTCCTATTTTCCAGAAGACACCAAACTATGACTAACACATAGTAGCTTATTAGAAAACAAGATTAGAGCTCTATCTATAAAGATATAATCTTTCAGCCAAAACTATGGATTAAGAAAACTAACAACCCATTCAGGTTTTGAGGAGCCATCATAGGTGACTGTTAAATGGAACTGAATACGAAGTAAATTAATGAAAATTGTTTTCCTATCACATGAAAGATTGAAAAGACTTTCTATTAAACACGCAAAGGTCATCACTATCCCCTTACTAATTCCAAAAGAAGTAGTTATTTACTCGTCTCCTGCAGTTTGGGATTAGTCTTGTCAATAAGGTAAGGACCCCAAAAAGTCTTTCTTTCAGTTCCCAACCATGACAGAGACTTCTTGAATAGCCTTTAGGAAAAGTTTTAATTACAATTGGAAATTAATTACGGCTGGAAATTTTCTCATTGAATGGATTTTAATTGGATAATACTGATTCATAAAAACAATTTTGCTCAAACATTATTACCTGTTTAACAAAGTTGTAAAACTGTCAACTCTCCTGCCAGCTCACCTGGGATCTTCATATTCAGTTCTGCTTTGAGGATCTGTTAATGTAAGGAGATTTCAGAGGATGTCTCTCAGGAGTTTGAGGGCAACTGTCTGCTCTGGTTGAATAACAAGAGAAAACCAAGTTATATTTTCAGAACTTTCAAGAATGTTAATTTTCTAGAATTCCCTTTCTGTGAGAAGCTTTACAATTCCTGGTTTTCTCCCAGTCAGCATAACTTCCTGCTTCTTCTTGAAGTTCTTGTGGATTTTTCCGTAGAACAAAAAGCCTGAATTCCCACTAACTCTGCCTTCAGTCCCTCGGGCCATGCTCCATTGTAGGTTATGTCCCCTTCATGCCACAGTGACTCTCTCCACGTGAACACGGTGCTTCATGTCTCCACAAACAATGGTGCAATGACCCAGAATAGAAGGCAGACTGAACAGTCTAAGAAAGCCTTTCTCGACCTTGGTCACTACAGCAGAAATACTGAATATAGGCCTTGGTGTTTCAGCAAACCTTCTGTCACATGGCAGTTATCCCTCCCTCAGTCTTTCTTCGATGACTTGAAAGCACTCCAGGAGAAAAGTTATCTTTTATTGTATGCTAATTTGTGGCCTCTGGGAAAAGCTACAGTAAGTGAAGATCTAAGCAGAGCCTTGTTAGTAAATTCTTCCTGAGTTCACAATTGTTAGGATCAACAGTAAAGCAGGGAAAAGAAAGACCTGCCAGTTATTATTTTTAATTAGAAATATAGCTTAGAAATGTTGCCAAATGGAGCCTTACTGAGGAACAACATTTAAAGCACAAGAACAGATATCCAAGATGTTAGAGATCTTCTTGAAAACAACAGCCCTGCCTTGTGCTTTCCACAATGTACATAAACAGTCTAAGCAAACAGAAAGAATCCAAACTATGGGTAAGTTAAAACAGTCAATATATTCAAGAACATTTAGGGCAAGGAACATAAGAATTCAAAAATGTCTGGATCTATTCTCTAACAAGTCAGAAAAACATGAATAAAATGTGAAATATTGGCTTGTTATCTTAAAAGTCATAAACAGAATTAAGACTCAGGAAGGGAACACCATAGAACTTTTATGTAATTGCTATGGCAACTTGCACAGCAGTTTTACAGAGTTGTTCTAGCAATTCTCTCATACCAGCAAAACAAATGTGTTGAATAATAAAATTTAAAGAAAAATGGTCATTTAAATGTGTTTTATGTAGGAGTGATATCATATATAATTTCATATTACATCCACGTCCTATTGAAGCACTTGAAGTTACTCTCTTGGGCATATGGGACTGGGGAGAGGACCTTCTAGGTTACAGGTCCAATCTAGGGTTGATTTTATCTTATCCTATTCAAATTTATCAATATTTGGATTAAAACTAGCAGGGTTTACTTACTCTCACTACTCTAACAACATCATTCTACAGCTTGGAGCCTTCTACAAAGTTCCTCACAGAACTTACTTTTCTCCCTATGATGTCTTTTTGCTCTTTACCAACTTTTTTTTCAGTTTAAATAATTTCTTCTCTTCAGTATTTATGCCATTTCTAGTTTCTTCATACAGAAATCTATCACATTCTCTCTTCATTTTCCTTTGCTGGACTGACTTTCAAGAGTGTTTCAGAAATATTTGAAGATGGAGGTTTGCTGCATTGTAAGCCATAAAAAGCACAATCAGTAGTTCGTTCCAGCATGAAAAAGTCAACATTCTTCAACCAATCAGTGAAAAATCACCAGTAGAGATATTCCCTTAAGTAAAAGTTATTAATTTCCACTGAACTAGACAGTTTTGTCACTTGACTGATATTAGACCAGAGTTTTAATTACTCGGAAGGATATTAGAAAAATTAGACCAATGAAAGTACAATGCACAATGCTTGCACTGTACCATGTATGTTTGTTTTTACCCCACTCCCAGCAAACAAAGAGAAAACCAGAACTATTTGCTTTTGTGCATTACAGAGATCAAGAAAAATTTAAGTTTGTTAATGAGTACTAATTAGATGATTAAGGTGACAGAGTTTGACAAGTGCCTTCAAGGGGCTCTGACCTGTCATACCAAAATTATGAAGTTACAGCATTAACCTGAATTGTCAGCTATTTTATGCATTTACTAAAAACTCATTTTGAGGTGATTTGTCTAATAAGTGTCTCCTTAAGAGCAGTGTGAGTACTGTTTTATCATGATAACATGTTCTTAGGAGGTTGTGGATTATACAAACAACTCAAATTTGCCATATTGCTGTCTTCACATGACAATGAAATCAACTCATTCATGCTACAAGCCCTAATTTCATTTTTACTGGGATCAGCCAGGTCACTCTTTCTCAAGATAGTTCTCTCTGAACTGATTTACTACATGCATAAACAGCTGAGTAGGAACAGACAAAGCGAGAGGGAAATAATTGGAATGACCAGCTGGTTGGAATCAGAGTATAACTACCTCTGAGCTGCAGCATTGCTACGTGTCAGCTGAAGCAGTTTGTGGACTCACAAAGTTAGTTTGCAAGCTGGAGATATTTCTAGTACTTTGAGAAGCCACTGTAGCCTTGCTCGAACAAGATTAACAGCTTGCCTGTATGCTTTGGAAGAATGAATGTGCTTTTGGCAGTAACTGCTGGTAACTAGAAAACCTATCTGATAGTTGTTATCCAGTTATCTGACCTTGGACATAATAATTCTACAAAACCAATGTCCAGGTTTCACCACACAACTGGCAATTCCTGTTCCTCTACTCAGACTGATTAACTGGCATCAATCGCACCAGTCTCGCTGCCAAGGTTACCTCAGTGAAACCTACACCGTGAGCAGTTCACTGTGTTCCATTTAATAACTCAAATTATATCAGCATCTTCTTATTCAGAAACCAAACATTAAAAATTGAAAAGCTCTCAGGTCTACAATTTAAATGGCTCTCTTATTTAAACTGTCATGGGCTTTGAACCCTCAATGACTGCAAAATGTGCATGATCTGAAAAATAACACTAATGCAAACCTAATGTTGCCCTTTCACATTTCCTTGAGGAATTCAATGTGAAATGGTCCAAGAATAAAGAAAGCTACATTTTAATTTCATTAAAAATTAAGCATCATAACAGAACCAACAGCAAAACAGCATTAACTGAAGGCAGAACTTCTGAGCATATGATGAAGTAATAGTTTTCACTGAAGGAGATATATTTGAATGTTTGTGTGCATACTCATGTGCTTTATATTTATATATACACATAAAAACAAAAGTTGAACTGATATTATACAACTTATTTCATTATATTACTGATTTCAAAGCTCTGTTTATGGGAAAATATTGAAAAGCTGTATCATGTTTTGTTTTTAAGTTGAATCAGATAAGTATATATTTACTACTGGTAGTCATTAACACATATACTATAACTGCCTCAGTAATGGCATCCTTAGGCAAGTGATAAGGCTTGTGTTAGTCAAGTAATATAACAAAGATTATTAAAATATTTCTTCATACAAACAGAAGCTAAAAATAACATCAAAATAGGATCCTGTCATAAGAAAAATCAGGAAAAAACCCCAAGTAGCAAAATATTGCAAACATTAGGTTTTTAATTGTCACAGGAGTCACAGGAACGGTTGTCCTACATTTAGAGAATTTCTCTTTCAACTGTATAGAGGCTTTTATTCACTAAATTTGAAGGCATTGATTCACTCTAAAGAACTGAGGGGTGCGTTTAAAAGTAATTTAGGAACAGTTATGAGATTTAAAAAATTTCAGTTGCTGCTGTTAAAAAACAGAGCTCTGCAAACTCACCCTGTATTATCCTACACACCGGCGCTGTTTTCTTTTTCAGTTCCAAGACACTGTTTCAGTGTGTTTCAGCTGCTGTGGTGTTCTACCTGCATCAAAAAATTACCAGGAGACATTTAATGTTACCACTTTACAACACAACACGACATCGTTAGAAGTAAACTTCCTATTTACTTCTAATACATACAAACTGCACAAAGCCATGAGTCAACATAAGTTTTACTGTGTATTTCACCAAAACCAGACTCATCCCTCAAACATCAAGCACAAAACCATTTGAAGCTGATATTGAAAAATGAGCTAGGAAAGCTGATTTTTTTTCTTTCAACTTGAAAGCTTAACTCACTTGGACCCCTGTGAAAATTCTTGTGGTATTTTAGGTAAAGTGCTCCACTTGGAGACATAAAGAGCCCAGATTTGCTGGGAAACAGATAGCACTCGGTCTGCTGAGCACAATGCAAGCAGGAGAGATGCTTTCCCTAAAAGCAGAACCCTGACTTCCACATGCTGCAGCCTTGCCCCTTTTGCCAGCAGGTGGCAAGATGACAGGCAGCGAAAGGGACGATGCCAAGCCTGAGCGACTTGCATCGAGGAGCCAACGCAACCCAGTAATGCATGAAAAGAGAACTCCACAAATGTTTGGAGCCCAGAATAGTGACAGCACTACATTTTCTGGATTTACTAAACATCAAGAATCTGAAAGTAAATACAGTTCCACACAGTTCTACAAACCAATCTATAAACTGACCCACAAAGCAAGCGAGGGTTTCGTTCTGCAGTCTGCACTGCAATTGAAGTTACGTGTTACGCATCTTCCCACACAACCTGCAAAGTACTCAGTGTGACTTAGTTCTAGAAAAACACAACGAATAAGCAGAATGAGAAGGAGCAGACTCTGATTTTTAGGATTTTAATGAAGTCTAACATAAGTAAAAATAACCGTAAGTTGGACCCAACATTCATTTCCACAGACAAATGAGGAGGCTTTGAAATAAATTCAATTACCCTAATGAAACATGCAAGGTAAATGGAAACACAGGTGACAAAACAGAAGCCAAAGTTTGAGGTAAAGGAGTTTATCAGTGAGCCCTTGCTCAGCTTTTCTAAATGCTTACTCCTAGAAGTGGAATTTGAAACGAAACCCATATCCATGGTGTAGGATGGGCTCCTAGTTCAAGTAAAACACAAGAAAGGATTCATTGCAATTGTAAAGGAAAGTGGATTTTAAAAAACAAAGCAACAACAAAAAACCTCTTTACTGGAAACTTTAAGACATTTCTCTGTAGGAATAATCTGGGTGAATTATTTCAATAAAAAATTCTGTAATACAAAGTTTCTGGTCTGGAGAGCCACCTCCCCACCTATTCTTCCACTTCCCAAAACCACACAGTGTATTGTACCAAGATTAACTCAAAGATCCTGCTACCAGCATTGTTCTGTAAGATACAACTAATCAACAAAAAAGTGACTAATCTCAAGCAGAATCAGGCCCTAATCACACAAAGGCCAGGACCATTTTCAGGAAGGGGTGAGACCATGGGAATAGGAGCACAGTCCTATACCAGCTTTAACTGTTATGTGTTGCTATGGACCCACAACCTGCAGTAGAAGTTGCAGAAGGAGAAGCAATTTTTGGTGACAATGCAGCTTTAGAGAAAACCACACAGGCCAGGGTACTGGGCAAAGTACTGCAGCTGTTACACTAAGGGTGAGCATAACAGCTTACCTGATTTTTATTTGTATATTTGATTAAGCTGGGGAATAGGAGGGTAGAAGCCAGGCTCTGCTTCCCTTACTGAAGTTGTAGGAAAGCTCAAGTGTTCAGGAGATCACAGTAACAAATTATGCTTCTGGTCCGGTTAGTTTTAGAAGGTGAAAGAGAAAAGAGACCAAAAAACCCCTAGTTTTGTGAAATTTTCTAATACTGCTTTGCAAAGCGTTGTTTGCATGGCAGGGCCACTAAACAGCAGAACGTGCTACACTTTGTTCTAGGATAAATTGTCTAGTAACTATAGAAACGAGTGTACCATGAGTTAGAAGTCACACATTAAACT
Organism: Sakesphorus luctuosus; assembly: GCA_013396695.1. Lineage (NCBI taxonomy): Eukaryota > Metazoa > Chordata > Aves > Passeriformes > Thamnophilidae > Sakesphorus > Sakesphorus luctuosus. The sequence goes on from VWZD01005403.1 coordinate 841,182, forward strand.
AAGCTAGACATTTCAATAGGATGGAATGGTAAAGATCCAAGATTTTGGAGATTTGGAGCCAAGGTTTTACAAGTTTGATAGGTCATGTCATTGAACAAAAAAAAGGCAGAAGTCCAACAGTGATGAAGACGCTTCAAGACCACCCTGAGAGATGAAGTCAGGAGAGCACCACCCAAATTCAAAGCCAAAAGAAAAGCTCCACCCAAGATTTCGCCCAGTCATTAATATGGAAATTGGAGGGTGTTAACTATGAACTTAAGGCTCTAAATGGCTTATTTTACACCAATGAGTTAGGCAAGTTTTTGCCCAGTATGAACTGGCTTGCCTCTAACTTTGTCAATAAATACCTTGCTGCTATTAGAATAAAACTTTCTCTTAGCAGTTGTTTTTTTGCAGCATTTTCGCTTATCAGAAGGGGTTAATAAGAAATAGAGACATCCACACAGCAAGAGTTAAAACTTTAAGATGACAAACTATGACCTGCAACCAGGACAATTTTAATTAATGAAATAAAGCCTCGGAACATGCAGCATTATCAGAAGGGGCCACCACTTTAACAAATTTATTTCCAGAAATTTAGGAGGCACACATCACAAATTTAATAAACAGAAAAAGCTCCTCTGCTCTTCCCCCACTAACTTTTATTTCATTTGTTCTGAGAACTCAGCTATGCTGCATGTTACTTAGAGAATAAGACTGTCTGACAAAAAATGCATCCAGCCCTTGAAGTTAGGGCAATATGACTCTTGAGATCAGCTGAGTGGTAACAGCTATGACAACACTCAAAGCCTCCCTGTAAGCTGTTCATATGAATTATGCTGCTTTTCACTCACTTCATCCCAACTTGTCAAAAAGCACATATCAGCCTTTGTTCATCTGTGTTATCTTGTTAACTATTAAACACATGGTGATGAAAACCATGAAATACATGAAGATGCATAATGTTGTTCAAGGCAATGCTTTTCTAAAAAGCATGATTTCACTAAGAGGTTTATTTGTCTTGAGAAGATTACGTTTGCCTCAGTGAATTTTGAATTCTGGAGTAAAACTTAAATTCCATAACTCAAATCCACTTTACAACCATATCTCCAACTTTTCTGAGGCTTTTTCATGGATTAATTTTGGAGTGAACATATGCTATATGAAAAGTACCTGAGTTACCATGCAATATAATAATTTTCAGAAATCAGGCTCCTCAATTAATGCTAGTTAAGCACTCAAAATCCTTCTTGAACTTTAAAATCCTTGGTCTACAATTTTGCCATGAAACCCACATTTTTTGTGGCTTTTTCCAGGTGGCTATCCAAGTTTCAAGTGGAAAATACCTGAGAAATGGCTACACCTAACAGAATGAACTTCAGAAGAAATATTTGTATCAGGTCTGATGAAGCAACAGTAAACTGCAAGCCAAAATCAGGTTAGAAAACATGACTCTTATTTCAAACAACCAGACAAGAAAAAAATAAAAGGTGTTAGTACCTGTGGCACAGCAACAATATTAAAGCAGGTAAGATTAACTGTTGTGAAACTATAAGGAATTGGAGCATGTGAGGTACAACATCACAGAGTAGGATCAATGAATTCCGTATGTTGGGAGGTTTGTTACGTGGCTGATTTCATGAAGACTAAACTTCTTTCCACTACTCAAAAATGGAGCATAAGATCACAGAATCACAGACTATTCTGAGTTGGAAGGGATCCACAAGGATCATCGAGTCCAACTCTTAAGTCAATGGCCCATACAGGGGATTGAGACCACGACCTTGGCATTATTACAATGAGGTTTTAACCAACTGAGCTAATGTCAGTGATCTCCTTTCAGAGGTGAATAATAATTGGTACATTTCTTCAGACAAGATCAACAATAAATTGATGTATCACTGTGCTTTAGAAAGAATCTTGAACATGGATTCTATTTTGATCAGTCTCCAAAGTTTTGAGACACAATTAATGAGCACTTTTCTCCCCAAGTCACCAGCCTTTGTTGCTCAAGAAAGATCTTAAAGTTCAGTCCGCTGGGCTCAACTTCACACCCCAGAGAAAAAGCAACTGTTCCTATGGCTTTGCAACAACAGCACGTTTAACAAAACTTTCCTGGCTGCACACAAAATGAAAACATCATGTTTGTGACACTCCTTTTAGTCAGCACTGTTACAAGCATCTCTAGATCATAATCAAACTTCTAACTGAAAGAATAAATGCTAATTCCCATTTATATGAAAAAGATGACAAGTCAACCAAATCTAAATTTTCTGCTGTTCACTGTCAGCTACATCAGAGTCATATTCTTAGCTAAATATATTCCAAAATAATTAAAAATATATTATAAAATAATTAAAATAATTTCAACTTTACAATACCAATCCAAATAAAATGCTAGTACATTAGAAGATCAGATTTTAGAATGACAAACAAATGTAAGTGGATTTACACACACCCAGAAAAAGTATGCCTCGTTTTACTTTGTTCAGTGGTACAACTTAAAAATACTTCGAACTTCAGGTAACAGCATTCCTAGTTTATTTGTCACAATTCTACCAATAAAGGCCTAGAGTTCTGCATGGCACACAGTCCTCCTTAGGTTTAGCTGATATTTCTTTTATTCTGAGCAGTGATTTGACCAGACATCCTTGCTGGATGTTCTCTGACCACTCCCTGGCACTTAACTCATCATAGGCCCAATTCTATTCTTTGTTCTACAAATTATATCTGGCCAAGATCCATAACAGAGAATTTTCTATGTGACCTTTCTTATCTTCAGCATATAAAGCATTCTTGTTTATAGTACTTTGCAAAGAATAATTGTCTTTATATGAAATTACTCATGCTGAAGTTCAGCACCTCCCACCCCTTACCAAATGGAAGAAGGAATGATTATTAAGTGATTTTAGTGATCCATCAGGGACTGACGTATCACAATAATGGCTTTCAACAAGTGACCAGCAATCCAAAGCCTGAATGACTTATCACTAGAAATATGCTTTAAAATGCCAGGAAGACAGTCCTATTGTGACAGACAGAAACTCAATCCATGCTCCAAAGAGTTGACAAGCCATTCATCGTTTGTTCAGAAACAGAAACACAAGAAGAGGTAGTGCAGGTCCCAGCAATGAAGACAGGACTCCACAGTTCTGATGTCTTATGTTCAGCCTGCTTAATCATACCAAATCCCATAAAACAAAAACAGTCTACAAATAAACTGAATTATTTTAGTCAAGCATTCAATACAAAAGTCTCTCTCAGTGATTTTCTTATGGATAAAGGAACCACAAAGCTTCAAGTTTCTCTAGTAATTCTCCCACTTGAAAACAACAAGCAAAAAATGGACAAAACCACCACCAATGCAAACCATACAGCTGGTGATCCTGATAGTTACAGACTGCAGTTAACTGATAGTGATGCAAACTCCTTATGCCAGATTGTTTAAGCACAGAAGAAAGCACAAATGCACATAATTAAAATCTGATGTTTGCTTTTTCCTCTGAACACAAATGCAATATTTGTGTTTGAGCACTGGCAGTAACAACTGTGAACTATGCTATTAATGTCTGATTTAGAAATGCTTGTGGCAGGATCCTGTCTGGAGGAACAAAAATAAAAATGTATCCCAACAAAACAACAGTGAAAAGTGCATTAAGAAAATTAAAAGCAGTGATTACTGAAGAAAACCATGTATTCTTCTCTCAGAAAATTATTCATACATAACTTTTCCTAAGATGGATCCAAACATTGCCATTCTCAATAAAAAATTAGTTTCTGAGTGGATATATTTTTAAAGTATATGCAAATTCTTGTTTTATTTAAAGGAGAAATTTAGCTCAGTACCATTTTTGCTTATTTTTCTCACAGATTTTTCAGGTTAAATAAATTGGTCCTAAATGGTTCAGGAGTCCAGCTACATTAATGGCTTCATTTATTAACTCAAGTTTAAGAACATATATCTTCAAAAATATATCACAGAATTGAGGCACCTCAATTTCAGTAAGGGCCACAATGAAAATTCTTGCAGTTTCAAGCATTTCACACCAAACTGAGGCATCCATTTGCTAGACAGTTTCCTGAAGTGGTCTCTGGCTCTAAATCAGTGTCTGAAGGTGCATCCTTTCACTGACTATCCATGGAATTTATCTGTCTATTGTAAATGGCTAAAGTAGAACCGTATTTAATGGTTTCTTTGCCTGTTCCTACTGAAATATTCTGTAGTGTCTGCTAATGCTATGTAAAAATCATAGAATCAACTGGGTTGGAAGAGACCTCCAAGATCACCGAGTCCAACCCTTGATCCAACCCCACTGTGATTACCAGATCATGGCACTCAGTGCCACAGCCAGGCTCATCTTAAAAACTTCCAGGGACAGTGAATCCACCACCCCTATGGGCAGGCCATTCCAATGCCTGATGACTCTCTCTGTAAAGAATTTCTTTCCTGATATCCAACCTAAACCTCCCTTGGCAGAGCTTAAGCTCGTGCCCTCTTATTCTACTGTTGGTTGCCTGGGAGAAGAGACCAACCCCCACCTGGCTACAACCCCCTGTCAGGGAGTTTTGGGGAGTGATGATGTCACCCCTGAGCCTCCTCTTCTCCAGGCTAAACACCACCAGCTCCCTCAGCCTCTCAGTCCTACCACTCAGTCCTTCTCGGTGAGACATGCACTTGGAAATATTTCTGAATTGTTAAGAACACACAAGACTGAACACAGCCAAAACAGAGGCTTTGGAAAAGCATCATCCAGGTAAGCAGAAAACATCCATTCCATCATCTTGCTGTGTGTGGGTTTCAGGCGGCCACTTCTGCCAAAGCATCCTGCCAAAATTTGTCAATTCTTATTGCTATCAGTTACATTGCTTCCACTGTCAGATTTAACAAAAACAAAACTTCACAAGATGGCACCAAATTAAATCTTAAAAAGCAACAGCTCTGTTGCATTTGCAATCAATTACAGATTTCTGTTAGTGGTTTGCAGGGGTTTGTGTGCTTGTTTGACTTGGGTTGGTTTGGGTTTTGTTTTTTTTAAGAAAACAAAAAGAGCAAACTTACAGCATCCAGAAACATTGAATGTCACCAGGTACTCTGAAGATGGACTCTCATTCTAAATGTAGCTGAGTGAAGTCTGGGTACAGGCCTCAGAACAAAACATCATTCTACATACCTTCACAAGGCCTTAGAGAAAGGAGTAAAAAAATTAGAAGTTTTGTATCACAGGTAGATTTAGCTACAGGTCAGTATGGCCTGCAATATGTTAGTCTCAGATTTCACACTTGTTTGCTTGAAATGAATTAGGGAATCAGAGAATGGCTAATTGGAAGGGTAGTCCCAAGACATCTAGACCAACCCACCTACTGAAAGCAGGGTCAGCCTGGGCAGGTAATTCAGGATATCTGAATATCTCCAAGTATGGAAACCCCACAATCTCTTCAGGGTACCTGTCCCAATGTTTCATCACCCTCACAGAAAAGAAGTTTTCCCTTAAAGTTAAACATAACTTCCTGTACTTCAGTGTGTGTCCACTACTTCTTGTCCTGTCATGGACACCTCTGAGAGGAGTCTGGTTGCATTGTCTTTAGTCACTTCAACAGGTGTTTATATACATTAATAACATCTCTCTGAGCTTTCTTGGTTCTAGACTAAACAGTCCCAGCTCTCTCAGCCTCTTCATATGGCAGATGCTCCTATCCCTTAATCATATTGCCAGCCTTTGACCAGAATTGCTCTGCTGTGTCCATGTCCTGTGTAGTGGAAAGTGCTGAACTGGACATGGCTTTGCAGATGTGGCATCACCAGTGCTGATTAGAGGGGAAAGGACCATCCCCCTCAGCCTTTTTGAATAGAAGAGCTGTTCTGATATTGGCACTGTAAAGACTCATACCAGTCTACTGGATATTTAAATAAATAATGCCTATATAATTTTTTAAAACAATTGTCACTCGCAGACAATCCTACTGGGATGTAAGCATTCTTAGACTTATTTCTGCCATCTAAAGATACAGCAGAGTCTTTTAAGTAGATGATTATCTTTTACCCCCCTGGTAGTATTCAAACTCTACATAGGAGTTAGTCAGCTACTTTCTGCTGGTAAATGTATAAATCTCATCATTCACCTAAACATCTTCCTCCAAGTTTAATGTTATTATTAACTAGTACGCACTTCAATTAAAAATCATGTGCTTAATACTTCTTACAAAACTACCATAGGAGGGACTCCTAACTCCCAGTTTATTAAGTAAATCTCTAGTCAGGTCTGCAAATCTATGGAAAATGTGAAATGTGTCCAAGGAAGATGAGAAAGAAGTAAACCTCTTATTGTTCAGTTTGAATTCACTCTAGAACAGTTGTATTTGCAATAGCAAAGCTCTGCAAACAGAAGAAGGAAAATACAGTGGCAGATACATCAGACAAGTGGGAAATAAACCTCATCTTTCTTCTAAACAGAAGTTTCTTTTGGGACAAGAGTTAAAAATGGCTTAGGAACACAAAAAAATAAGATACCATCTTATCTAACATATCAACAGGAGTTGCTTTACTTCAAACAACTTGTTATAGGCTTAAGTTGGAGACGCATTTAGCATTGTTCCTTGACTATATGCCCTAGAGGAGGATAAAAATTTGATGTTTCAAGCATGCAGTAAATAGTAAAAACCTCAACCCTCCATATCACACAAGCTTATGTATAATTTTTTGCCTGCACTTGAAGAGAAGTCCTTTGATAAAGCTAAACAGAAGCATGAACTTAAATAGTTTGAATTATAATGATCTAAGTTATTATAGTTTTATTTACAGTACTCTATATATTACCTGTGCTGAAATCTTCCAAATTTATCTGCAAATAAAAGGGATAACCCTCATCCATGTTATGCACTGACTGTGCCAGGATTATTTGCATTAAAGAGGATGAAGAATGGCCCAATACTGCAAACTGGCAATCATTGCCTGTAGCGTGATTTCCACTGTCTTTACCTATCAGAAAAAGTAACTGGAAGCTGAATAAGTCCTGTATCCACTGGAATTCATGTAGTTAAATCTGTCCCTCATTTCACATAACCCTATTTGACTTGAATAATACTTTTTTTAGATCAGAATCCCATAAACAAATGAACTAGCAGAGTGTTCTGAGCTTCTGCAGTGCTCTACCCAAGAAAGTACTGTTCTCTGACAACCTATTTGTCTTCTATTTGTATAATGTTCCGTGTAAGCAGCGTCTCAAACCACTTTTTGAAAGAAAAACTAGACCAGTGGATGTGGTATAAATTCCAGAAGCCCATGGTGCAAAGATAGTGTCTGAGGCCAAGCTCTGATTGTTGCATCCACAAAAATGAGGTCAGTTAAAAGATGAGATGGGAGGAGTTAGTCTCATGCTGAATACAGTGTGGTACCCATCCACAAAGCCTGAGTATTCTAAGGAAAAGAATGAGAGAGAAGGGAAATTGAGATATAAGCACACAAGCCAGAATCTCATAATTTCACTGCCAAACCTCAGACTGCAGAAATAAGCAGCTGAGATTTGTCCATTTCTTTAAGCAAGAAAATCCCCTTCTATTATACTTCTTGGGCCACTGTGTGTTCTCTTAAATCTCAAATATATTTCCTAATTTATATTGACTTATGCCAGACAGTATAAAGCTTCCTTAAGCCACAAATTTTTCTTGCAAGCTTAGAAAAACTGTAAAGCACAGGAACTTTGTTTATCATTTAACCATGCGCTCCACGAACAGCAGAACCACCAAAGTTTTTTTTAATGGACTTGTGCCTTTTGCTGTTAAATTTTCTATCAAAGTAACTCTAGCCCTTCCTACCTACCATGTTTTCTGTGCACTGGACCAGGACAGAGACAGCACATGCTGGCTCCAGCTTTCCTTCAGACTCCTCCTAAACTATTAATTCAGCAGTTTTCCCAATAACTCTGGGTTATTTGCTCTGCAACTCCTACTCTTCACTTACAGCAGCCAATAGAGACATTGGAAAGGACTGATAGAAAGGTATTAGAAAGGTAGACAGATGCATGATTAAACAAAATCAATTTCCACAGGAAAACAGAACAAGGGAAAAAGAAGTTTTATATAGTTGCAGTAGTTCCTAATACTTTATACACTCTTAATTTTTTCAGCATTGGAAAAAATCAGATATGAGATCCTATATCCCATTATTTTAGCAGCTTCTCAACACAGCTGACATAAAAGGAACATGGATTTATTTTTCATGCTGAAAAGCTTTTATTCTCACTTTCATACAACACAGTAAATTGCTCAGAGAGTGATTTATTCTCCCCTACGATCTCCGGAATATCCATACACACACAAAAGATGGATGCTGGCAGGCAGAGCTGTCAGTAGGAATTTCAGCAGAAGTAAATTGTTTGGTACTTATAATGGAGCATAATAGCTGTAATTTCATTTGAACTGTTCCCACTAATAAAATTACAAGCCAAGACCCAGCCATTCATCACTGTGCAGCCACTGGGAATTTGTCTGTTAACACTTCACCACAGAGACAGGTAGCTGAGTTCTTAAAGTGTTACTATAGCTGAAAAATGATGAGCCTGGTCCAGCACTTTCTCTCAATAGTGGAAGACACAGCTCTATATCAACTGCAAAGGAGTTTCCTACTGGTATTTAACAGGTGTTTTCACAGCTATTCCCATTCCTCTGCCAAAATGCAAACTAGCAATTTCAATGCATATGCGTTGAAAAATGTTGAAAAGGAAACTGGAATATAAAATATAATACACAGATATGCAAATATGTATATATGCACATTGCACATAAGTTGGGCAGGAAGCATGCTGTTCTGAAGATCACTGAAGTACCATGAAATATGACAGTTGCTACATATGAACAGATAGAAATTAAAATATATGAAATTTTTGGATAAAGATATTATGGTCACATCAGCAGATGGTTGTTCTTCACCTAGAATTTCAGTGAAGCACCTATTAAAATGCTTTAGTTTAAGTGCTATGATTAAAACAAACTACATTATTTTCTTGCATACAACCAGAACGCTGTTCTGTGCTGGTGATGTATGCTCTGAACAAAAGCACAGGATTAGCATCCATGCTATAAAGTCAGTGAAACACAGACAATTTGACAAAGAAATGCTTTGAGTGTCATAAAGAGGACTTCTGCTGTAGTGCCCTTTCTACTTAGAAACTGCAGCTATAGTTGCCTCTGACAGGTAAGGCTGAGTAACCACTCTGCAGGAGCCACAAAGGCCTGTACGGGAACTCAGAGAGACTGAAAAGGTAACTGAGCCATTAGTTCTCTCTCACCAGAGGAACTGGTGTTCACACGCATATCTCCCCTTACTGCTAATCAACCATGATATACACTATTTCTGCCAAACTCCCTGAGATGCATGGGTAGAATTCTGCAAACTCATAAGAAGATAATATACACTTCCCTGTCCAGCCTAGAGAAGGAAGGAAAAATGAGCAGTGAGCTGCACGCGCAGGACAGGCTGTCCTGCTGGCAGCTGCTCAGTGGTCAGCTCATTTCTGATCGGGTATAGGAAAACTGTAGGGCTGTGGTGGAGAAAGAAGAGCAGATGTGGTAAGAGAAGCACCATGCAAAAAGAAAATATCTTGCCTTTTACAAAAAGAGAGAGCAGAGCAAGCAAAAATTTGTAACAATAAGAAAGTGGAAGAGTGGAGGAATGAAGCATCACAGAGAAAAGGACAAACAGGAAACCTGCCAAAGGTCCCTCAAAATCCAGTATTTCATTCCTTCACTGGGTGATATTTGTAAAGATTGATACACTCAGTTATAGAATCTGCTTACATATTGCAATAGCTACATGACAAAGATTGGAAGCAAACTCAGAGCAATCGCTCTCCATTCAAATTTACATTATGCCATGGAAGGTTTATTCAATCTTCTTGAAAATAGGAATAGGTTGGTGCTTTCTATTTTAAGTGAGAAAAAACATGTTATGTATAACATTATTTCATATAGCCAAAGCAGAGCCACTCTCATTACTTTGGTAATTGTGTGTACCTGAATTCTGATTAAAACATGGACTGATTTTAAAGCCCTCCCATAAGGCTCATACAGCATTTAGGATGAAGATGAAAGCCTGTATACTACCTTATGTATTAGCTTTAATTACCTGGTAACTGTTGCACCACAAACACACTGTATAAGGATTTCTGGGCAGAAGTACCAGCACCCCCTTTGCTTACCATAATTGTCACCACAACATTAATAATATCCATAAACCATTCTGGGCAGTTAATCTGTCATCTGGAAAAGCCACAGGAGGAAATACAGCCCATAGGAGGATAAGAGCACAGACATTTTTTTTGTTTTTCCATGCTACTGATAGTAATTATTCACATTTTTCAACAATGATTACTAAATTGGAAACTTTCATTCTCCTTACCACTTCTCTTTGATGGATCCCTAATAGTTCATCAGGTATCATTAATCATAACAGAGCCCTGCCTGCACAAGGAAACCTTAGCAACCAAGGTCCAAGTAACTGGATTTTCAGAGAACAGGCATTATTTTTCCCTGCTTCTCTGGCTTTTGTTTGGTTGTTTTTTTCATAATCAGCCTCAAATGAGAAAAGCAGATCGCTTGTTTTTTCTTATGCATATACATTTAGTAGGACACCTAGTATTTCTTATCACAGGACCTAAGAGGGAACAGAAGTGATAAAGCTTCACTGGCCCTTCTAATTAAAAGTTTTAGTGTCAGCATGGTGGACCGGAAGTGCTTAAAATTGGATTAAGCAAATCTGCCTGCATGAACTGAAATAAACAGTTATATAGGAACTAGAGCTCTTTTCTTAAATAATTTTGCTTCATTAGCAGAGGCATTGTGAAAGTTTCCAGTCAAATTACATTCTTAGGACATGCTTATGGACAAAAATTTAGAAAACTGCTACAATACTCCAAAAACTCCAACCAAAAAGAGAATGAGGATTTGCTTGGGAAAGTTCCAAAGTGAACACCTGAACAGCAGGTCCCAAGCAAAATAAGTTGCATTCCCAACAAAACCAAGTGCCTTAGAAGGTTTTTAGGAACCTTGACCCTTTCTCCTAAATGGACCTTCCTTTGATATGGAATGCTACTAACTCCAGGGCAGCTCCGCCTTCCTGCAGGCAATGCTGCACCACAGTCTGTGCAGAAGCAAGTGTGAAATAGGGTCCCACACCTGCAAACATTTAATTGATGCCTTTATTGTTTACCTTTGCTATTGATCCTCAAGATAGTCAAGATAAGTCTCTTTCTGAGTATGAGACAGGTTTGAACCTCTGTAGCTTGATTTCTAATACAACTAGGTAGCACCTTAAATAACCCAATTACATTTTTTCAGAAAAATCAAGCTATTCATTTTTGTGCCTAAATTTAGGAGCTGAGTCGAGCATATATTTTTACTTTTTTTTTTCAAAAGAGCCTGAAATTTCACCAGAAAGTGTTGTATGTTCTTATATCCAACTTATTCTGTGGCTGTTCTAAGTAGGTATTTGGTGTCTATTATCCTAGGGCTGTGCAAACAGATATTGAGATTTCCTACAATCCTGTTGTACACTACAGGAAAGCAATAAATGTGCAATACAGGCAATAAATAGACAACCTGCAACGTGCCCTTGTGCAAAGGCACCATCCTGAGCTGTGCTAGAAACCACAGCAGTGGCAGGTCAGGGGAGGTGGTGCTGCCCCTCTAGTCAGATGTGGCATCACCAGGTCTGCAGTGCTGTGTTCATTGCTCTGCTTTCCACTACAGGGGACGTGGACAAACCAGAGCAAGTCCAGTGAAATCCTGGAAACATGACTGAGAGACTGTATAAGGTGAGCTTGAAACTGAGACTGTTTAGCCTAAAGAAGAAAAAACTCAGGGGGTGTTATCAATGTGTATAAACACCTGATCCAGACCCCTCTCAGTGGTGTCCATAACAGGACAGGAAGCAGCCGACACAAGTTGAAACACTGAAAAGCTTAACCATCAACAAAAGTACCTTTCTTCCCATGAGGGTGATTGAAAACTGGAACAGGATATTCTGAGGCTCAGCTACACATGGTCTTGAGAATCCTGCTCTAGTTGACCATGTTTTTGGCAGGTGGGTTGGTCTAGACCATCTCCAGAGGCATCTTCCAGCCTCAGCCACTCCATCGTACTAAATTGCTCAGTTTTGGACTCCTGGGAGCACAGGCAGGAATTTCCAGAAGAATTCTGGTTTCAAAGCTTTACTTTGGAACTGACTGATAGCTCTACAATAAAGGTGTTAGAAATAATGTCTATATTAATTATCTGTCAAACAAAAAAACATTGCTGAAATGCATCTCTAATGTCATCTCCCAAGACATGAAGCAATTATAACTGGATAAGCTGTTCTGATGCAGCTTTTTCAAATGGCACCACACAGCACCATCTTCTGGTGACCAGAAGGTGGATTTCTTTTTTCAGGCTTTGAGAAACAAGCTTCAAGCACATCAAAGACAATTTTCATTTTCTTAAAAAAGTACTGTTGAGTTTAAAAATAAGCAATTTAAGACAAACATGTATAAAACACAATTCAACAAAAATTTTAATTGATCTGTGTTACTCCTAAAAACACATAAAGGGAAAAAATATCCTTTAAAATGTCTTACTCCCTTCATCAAAAGGACCAGGCATCAACCTTGTTCTGATTTCTGCAAATAAAGAAAAACAAGTATTGATTACACACATACAAAACAATAATGAAATCTAAACAAACTCTAATGAAATCTAAACAAACCCTAATGAAATCTTAAGTATATATCACAACATAATGTCCTTCTGAGCTTCTATGTGGACCCTCAGTGATAAGATCCAGGTTTGCTTTCTGGAAGTTTTCGGATGAACTTTAGAACATGGGAACTGTTTAGCTTGTTCTGGCATGAGCCCAAAGACACAAAAGTACAAATGTGCCAAGGAGATCATGACTGGGACTGGGTCTCCATTAGCAGGTTGCAAAAAAACGTGCAGGCTGGAACTTATACTTAGAAAATAACCCACTCTCAAGTATTCTGCTTGTTTCTAGCCTGCTACATTGACAATCTTAATATGAGCATATTTCTTTTCATTTGTTGGATTTTCCAACAAGAAGAAACCAGGCAATAGTTTGATTACACAAACCCTGTTCAACTAACTCTGCTTTCTTCACAGCTGGAGTCAGACTTGGCATGTGGCAGCTTCCCAGGTTTGCACAGAAGTGCTTATAGGTAAACTAGGGAAATAGAACCAAGGAATAAACACATGAAATACCAAAATTCTATATAAAACAACCAGGAGTGGTCAGGAGTAAAGACTTTGTTTACTGTGTAAAATACAGAGTTTCTCACCACAATATACACAAAAGCCTTTCTTCCAGTGTAGTGCAACCAAAGCAAAGTGAGCAGCTCGCAGATACCTTTTGGTTTGCTGGGGTGTTTTTCAGTACAAGCAACAACTTCAGGACACAAACGAAGACACACACCTCCTGGTTTGGAAACTTACTGCCGAGTGAGGAGCTTAAAACACCCCATAGTGCTGCAGCTACTACAGCAACACGCTCTGGGGCTTTACTGCCCTGCGGAGGAGGGTTTTTGTGGCCGGTACCGCTTTCCAAAGCGCACGGGGCTCGGTTTTCCTCAGGATTCCGATCCTGAAGCAGGAGCAACCCCACACCCTGTTGGCTCCCGCCGCGCCTTTTGAATCCTCTGGTGACGTCACTTACCGGCGGGGTCGGCCCCACGCCCCGCCCGGTCCCTCTCGGGGGCGGTGCCTGGAGTCGAGGGGCGTGGTCTTGTACCAAGGGGCGTGGTCTGGCATCCAGGGGCGGTGTCTGTTGCCGAGGGGCGCGGCCGGGGCGTTGCGCAGGCGCGCAGTGCAGGGGCCCGCGGCGTGAGGGGGAAGCGGATCGGGCGCTCCGATGNCGTGGCTGCGGCTGCCCGAGGTTCCGGGCGCGGAGCCGCACCGCAACAACGAGCTGCTGCTGCTGCCGCCGCCCGCCCCGCGCGGCCCGGCCCCGCTGCCGCAGCACCACGTCGTGTACTTCCCGGGGGACGTGCAGGTACGGGGGGCGGGAGCGGGGCCCGGGCGGCCGTGCGGGTGGGCGCTGCCCCGCTGTCCTGCGCTGCCCCGGGTAAGCATCGCCCTGCCCGGCAGTGTCGGCCACTTAGCAGGAACGGCCTGCTGGAAACCTGAGCTGCAGCAGCGGGGCAGGGTAGTCGAGTCCTCTCCACAGAGTCAGTTCGGTTGGAAAAGGCTTCTGTGACCATCGAGCCCAACTTATGACCGAACACCACCCTGTCAAGTAGACCGTGGCACAGAGTGGCATGTTTCCTTAAACACCCTCAGCGATGGTGACTTCACCACCTCCCTGGGCAGCCCATTCCAATGTCTAATCACCGTTTCTGTGAAAAAATGTTTCCTTATGTCCATCCTGAACCTCCTCTGGTGCAGCTTGAGGCCGTGTCCTCTTGTCCTGTCTCTAGTTGTCTCGGAGAAGAGATTGACACCCACCTCGCTACATCCTCCTTTCAGGGAGTTGTACAGAGCGTCAAGGCCCTCCCTGAGCCTCCTCTGCTCCAGGCTGAACACCCCCAGCTCCCTCAGATGCTCCTCATAGAACTTGTGCTCCAGAGCCTTCACCAGCTTTGTTGCCTGTCTCTGGACACGCTCGAGCACTGTAGCACTGCCCAAGGGTGACATTTATGGTGGGGACGGCAGTGTCTGAAAGTGTGTCAGGGAGTGTCAGTGGAGGCAAGATGCTAAGTTGTCCTCACCAGGCAGAGCATCGTGTCCCCGTGCAGGTGTACAGACATCCCATACACTGCGCTGTGGGTACTGGACAGGCACTGATGCTTTCTTAGCCTGTCCTGAGAAGGCACTTGCAGTCTTTGAGCTAGCAAGAAATTGCAGAGACCCTGAAGTGCTGTCCCTGAGCACGTGGTTGAGCTCTAACATTACATGCTCTGGTACTTTGCATAGCCAGCTAATCGTAAACATCATTACTACTTCTCAAAAGCAGGGGTAGTGTCTTTTTCTTATAAGGAAAAGGCTTTCCTTTTCTGTTAAGTAAAGATGCAGTACTTTGTGTATTTTCATTGTAAGGATTGGGATGGCCTAAGAATCCCTGTCTGATTGCCATTTGTGTGTGTGGCTTCATTGTTGCCTAATAAAATACATGGAGTAGTATTCTTTGCCATTATGGCTTCAGAGATAAAGTTCACTTGTGACTTGGGGGTAGGTTTTTTCCATCTATGCCTTTTATAGATGTGAACAAGGGCAATAAAGACTTCCTACAGCTGAATGAGAAGGGGAATTTTTTTCTGTATAAAAGATAGAAAACTTACTACAAAGTTTTAAGTCTACTGTCTGTTTGAAATAGGATAATCAGTATTTCTGCAGATGGAGATAATACAGTAAGTATGTATTTCATACTAAGTTGAACAATACTTTAGTCTTTTGACATTAAGTCAGTGAAAATTATTAACACTTTCATGTGCTTATTTTTATTGTATTAATTTTGGGGGTGTTAAGAATGTGTGGTTAAAATATTAAAGTAGAATAAGTAAATCTATCAGTTTCTTTAAGGTGTTTCTTGTCCTGCAAACCTAACAGGTGAGCACCTCTAATGCATGTGTCTCTCTTACAGTCCTTTCTTATGAATACAACTACATTGGAGCTGAAGTCTTTTCACAATGTAGTAATGCGTCTTTTCTGTTCTTTTCAATTTTTCAGAACTATCATGATGTCATGTCTTGCCACCCGGAAAACTTCCAGTGGGAGCGCTGGAGTTTTGAAAATGTTGCTGCCATACTTGCTCGCCGGTTCCCCAATAGCTTTATTTGGGTCATAAAGTGTTCTCGAATGCACCTGCACAAATTCAGTTGTTACGACAACTTTGTGGCCAGTAACATGTTTGGAGCACCAGAGCACAGCACTGACTTTGGAGCTTTCAAGCATCTCCATGCTTTGCTAGTTAATGCATTCAGACTCTCTCAGAATATTCTGCTGTCCCAGAAAACTGTGCATGGTGTCAGCAAGGATGCAAAAATAGCTGCTTGTAAATCACAGCCACAGTCTGTTCCTACAACAAATGGCTGCTCATCCACAGAGAGGGAGAGAGTTTGTGAATGCTCTAATAATTCTGCTGTGAACTTCATGATACCATCTGCTGTAGGTGCAGCGTCATTTACTTTGATTGGCTTCAGTAAAGGCTGTGTGGTTCTGAACCAGCTGCTTTATGAGCTGAAGGAAGCTAAAAAAGACAAGAATACAGATGCCTTCTTAAAAAACATAAAAGCAATGTACTGGTTGGATGGTGGTCACTCGGGAGGAAGCAATACTTGGGTTACCTACCCTGAAATGCTGAAAGAACTTGCAGAGACAGGAATTGAAGTTCATGCTCATGTCACACCGTACCAAGTGTTTGACACAATGAGGTCATGGATTGGGAGAGAGCATGAGAAATTTGTACAGACACTTGAAGAATTTGGTGTGGAAATAAATGATCAACTGCATTTTGCTGATGACGTTCCCTCCTTAGATAACCATTTCAGAGTCCATGAAGTATTCTGAGACTGTGTATCTGAACAGTATATTCGTTGTAGAAGTACTTTTAACGCTGTAAATGTTGTCATCTAGATTTTCAACTCTAAGCAGATGCTTTCTCAAGAGAATGCTAAATCAGTTCTGTGTTGCTAATAGGTACTATATATAAATTTCAGTAGCTTGCAAAGGAGTATTGGGACCCCATAACTATAACAGATGTAATTTGATTCCTGGAAAAAAGGGTTATGAAGAACTATCCTATACATGGGGTTTTTTGTCAAATGTGAATGTTTATTTTTAAACTGTTGGCAAAATTCTTAGTCCTGGATGTCTAATGCCATATACTGGATTTAATGGGATTTTAAAGTACTTGAGAACTTCAGGTGTCTGGATACTTCAGTTTAGTGGCTTTCAAGGCTAAAAGCCTTGGTCTTTGTCAATAACAGATGTGAGGTTAGTTTTTTGTTTTGAGGAAATTGATTGTTAGAAAAATCTTAGTTATATGTTTTGGTGAAAAGTGGTTTATTTAGTTAATTAAATCTTCCAGTTTTGTATCATTTCTCCTCATTGAAACCAAGTCACAAATACTCACCTTTGGAATATGAGTGCCAATGCCTTTTTCTTCCTTACATGCACCTTGCCATTTCTTTCATAAAGTTTCATTAATTCATTGTGTAGTATCTGCCCGTGAAGAGCCACTTCACCTGGGGGCTTGAAAATTTCGACATAGCTTTGTTAAGTAACTGTGAGTATTGATGAGTAGCTTATTCCTGTTTCAATATACCTTGCTATTGCTTTGACTAACTTCTATAAGGACCAGCAGTAATATCTGTATTACCATGTCAAGAGGTGTCTTTGCCCCTTCCTTGGGGTGGGAAGGTTTTCCTTGGGAATTGCTGCATTGATGTTGATCTAAATCGAGCCATAAGTACATAACGTATTACAACTTGCATAAAAAATTTTAGGCTGTTGACTGTAGCTCTTTCAAAATGCCTCAGTTTTAAAATCTATTACCTCCTCTAAATGTATTGCAGTAGTTGCTTCTAGAGCCATCCAAAAATCTATTTGCAGAGCTTAATCTGCTTCAGGCCCCAAATCTGAATGTTCTTGAGAAAAAAATACTGAAAGATGGACATGATGGTATTAGTGGAACTTTTCTGTTGTTTAAGTAACTTTCCATTCATCTACAAAGCTTGGAATCTTTCTTTAAGACAACTGAGCTATTAACAATGAACCAGTAGCTGCAAATGGTTTTGGATTTCCTGGAAGTATGGGAATACAAAAGCAAGTTAGCAAAACACTGTGAAAATTATACAAGCAATTGTGGCTAAGTTCTGAAAAAAGCATGTTATTCAACTTTGGTCCTATGATGGATTAGCAACACCTTTGCCCTGTGCTTGTTTCCTTCACTGTGGAAGGAGTCCTGGGTCATCTTTCTTATGCTGGCATCATTAAAACTTACAGGGTTTACTGTGGATGGCTCTTGACAGAGATTATGCATATCAGTGATTACTGAACAGTGAGAAAAGTGTGTTGAACTCCTAAGAAACTTTCCTTATTATTCAGAATATTAAAGGTGGTAGAAAGGGTTATGCATACAGTGTGCACCTTACAATTTGAAAGTGAATTCTGTTGATAATAATAATTAGACTAATGTACCTATTTGATCAAAAGGGGACTTTTTTTTAATTGATGGAGAAAATTGCACCATGCAAACCAATTCTTAACACTTTATAAAAGCGTCTGAAATCTAGTTCCAACAGCTTTTTTTTTCATTTTAGACTCTTTTCATGGGGATTTTGTTCAACCCTATTTGCTGATTATCAGCTTAATAGGCTTATAACAACTTGTTCATGTGTTTCAAGCAACATTGTTTCCCTTTTTTGGTCCTTTTTTAACACAGCATATGCAAGGACTTTTTTCTGTAAAAGAAATATGGGTCACCTAAAGAAGTGGTTTTAATAGAAAGCCTACAAATGTCTTGAAATGTCTTTAACTATCCACTTATAAAATAGAATTTTAAAAAATAAACCAACAAAACCCCCAAAACACTACTCATTTTGCTCTCAGTTTCAGACTGACCAGGCTTACTTGGGTGTGCTAACACTTGCCCTATCCAATAACAGTGCAGATCAGAGCCCAATTTCTAAACAATTCTATGCCTGCCAAAACAACGGGACTCGCAAGCTTTTGGAAACCACTATTAAAATATTGACATTGTCTTCAAAGGTTTCTGGATGGCTGTCCTATGAAAACACTACCAACCTGTTTGATGGAGGCTGCCTACAATAACTGTTAAATAGGCTCAAGTGTTGCTCCATTACTTTGAAGAATAAGCACTTTGTTGTAAAATTAATCTTGTTATGAGACCTCATGTTGTAGAGGGAAAACTGACTGGTTGTTTTTCATTCTTTAAACAGCTGTAGTCCTCTGTTGGAATGTGCCTCTGTCATTCATTACAGTGCATGCTAAAAATAAATTTTGCAAACAATGTCAAAAATAAACTATTTCTAATGGGTGAAACCACTTTGATGTGAATGTAAAACCATTAAATAAGGAATGTGCAGTGAAGTTTTTGTGGATTAAGCTTTATCAGGCATTTGTGGAGACCTAATGTAAAAAATCAGATTTATTTGATAACTTTTCTTCAAGGAGGCTTTGTATTTTTGTAGTCAGCATCTGTAATTCTAGAAGAGCTTACTGGCATGGCAAAGCTGGCATGGAGTACCCAAGGGTATGAAGATTTCTGTGTTAGGATGAAACGGGTTTGTATATGCCTGGTTTTCAATGTTAATTATGAAGGCTGATTTTAATAAGCTTAGATGTAAATGCCTAAAGTTTAATGGTTCTTATAGTGGTTTGGTTCAAGACACTTCTGTTTCTGAATGGAGTGAGCAACGTTACATGGACCTTAGTACAACCCAGTAATGACTGGTGTTCTTTATGTGACATGCTTGTTTCTTGTACAAGACATTCTTCAGCTTTTGAGAAATGCTAAAATGTTTTAAACTGTGCCTGTTCAGTTCCTTTAAAGCAAGGCTTGATTCTGTAAAATTGTCTAAATTACTTAAATGATTCTGTGTGCATCTCAAATGCTGGAAACTTTGGTAACTGTCTTCCTGTCTAGGACTGATGTAATAACATCTCTCTAGATGCTGAATCATTAATCAGTATTTGTCCATAATTCTGAAATATGATTAAGGGTCCAATCTTTAACATGGGGCTGAAAGGATTTTTTTCTGTTCTCCCCGTGATAGCATCCTGTTCTCTCCCTTATGTTGGCACAAACACTTTATGGTATGCTGTTCTATCTTTCTCAATTAACATAATGGCTGATAGAGATAACTAACAGGAGTGCTATGTATTTAAGTAGTCATAGAAGTTATTTTAAGTAAAACTACTAAGCCAGTTCAGGAGTTAAGGTGTTGAAATTGTGACTATGCACAGATAAAAATGATTGTGCATGAACATGTGCTCAGATTTTCCCCACAGGTTCTTTTTGAGCTATTTGCAGAAAGAAAGTATGAACTGCTTCTTCTTTGCTCTGATAGTCCTTGTTACAATTCAGTTTTTCCTGAGTTTACACTTCATCTCTGCAGATAAACAATGTTTGTTGTCTTACACAGACTGGAAGTAGAAGCACTGAGATTAAAGTATACCCATTCATTTACCTTGAATGCTTATTTTAAATTACATGTGTATTACATCAGTTAATACAAGAAAGAATTTATGAACAGCAAAAATTCTGGGGTGTGTGTGCTCTGTTGTGAACCACATATGTAGGTACATCACAGCACAGAATCCACAAACATGAATGTGCCCTCGTGCAATACAAAAGCAAATAGGGATATCTCAGACGGCAACCCCTAAGAGACAGCCCCTTTAAATTACCATCAAAGTTCTTCACAATCTTTTTACTCTTATATTGAAATCTCAATTTTTGTAAGATTCAATAAAAGTTTACTTCTGATGCTCATATCCTCACGAAAATTTAGTCACATTTGAATATTGCCAATGGAGACCCTAGGACCAAAGCTGGCTTTCTGTTGCTGTTGTTCTCTTAACTCTATTCAGATGCAGGGTGACTGTTTTTAACTTGAATAAAGTAACATGAAGTCATGAAGCCAGTAATGAAAGATCATATAACACCTATGTGGCAGACAGGCACTGCTTCTTCCAGTGCCAGACATACTGTTCCTGGCTAAGTTCATTCTATTGGTATTAACAGCATCATTCTCTCCTCTTACTGAACAAAAAACACTTGCACAGGATTAGCTGTTCCACATCACTGTGGAAACCATGGAGGACTGACTCAGGCAGTCAGTTTGCATCTAGTTTAGTGTGGGTTACAAAGTAGTGATGGCTTTGTCCTCACTTCCTGTCATTAAGGCTCCAGTACATGTTTCCAAGTGACCCGAGAAGTGTCATATTCTACTTAAGCAAATGACCAGAAAAGCATCTGGTGGGGGGAAAAAAAAGGAAAAAAAAAGAAAAGGAAAAATAAATTATTATCTGGTTTTAGTTCATGTGTATAAACATCTTACATACTGGAAAAGGAAAAGAGTGCCATTACTTCAAGGTTCAGAATCATTTTTTTTCTTTTAGTTAGCTCTCAAGAGAGCACTTTCAGTCGTGATTGTTAGTTTCCTTTGTTAAAGCTGGCACTTCAGAGCTACTTCCAAAGAAAGCACTGCTGAAAGACACAGAAGGCAGTCAAGAGACACCGCAGTGCTGAAGGACAAAACAAGGCTCTGGCGTCTCCCACACCGGAGTTTCCCTCCGAGCAATACTCGTAAGCCTGGGTGTCAGACAAAGCTGCTGCATCCCTGACAGGCTGTGTAATTAGCTCTTTCCCATTCCACATCAAGAGAAATACATCGATTTTGTGTGAGGGAAGTTTAAAGCAGTTCATGTACTGCTTGACAGCTGAAGTACAAGTGTTTTCACAGCACAAATTGTCCATTGCTATGATCTGTGTTATTCTTGCAGGCAAGAGCTTCTGAGCATTTTTGTATGAACGTGGCATTGCACGTGGAGCTGCGTGTTTTGCATGGTTGAGCAGTTCTTTTAATGTTTTCAATCTGCTCTTAAAAGTGTTGAATGGAAACAGATGTGAACAATTGGTAAGACAATAATCTGCTCTTGTTGCTCTCAGGAATCTCCACTTAAAAAGAGATCGTTGCCCCCAGGAATTGCCATGTACAGAGCTCAGAATCTATCCCCACTCCAAGTCTAATTCGAAGTAAAATAGAAAACCTTAACTGCAGCTTTACTGCAGACTTAGGTAACTGTTTAAAATAAATGTAACATTTTGTCTGTCCTTCCAGTAACATCAGTCTTGGTTGTTGAGTGATACCAACCTACAGAGAATCCCTTGTAAAAGTTACTGTTTCAGAACATGTGTCTTCAACACCTGTATCATGTACATGAAATTCAGGTTTGGGAAGATACATTTTGGTTAAGAGGAAAAAAGAATTGAGTTTGTAGACTAATGTCTCTGAAGATGTGAAGTATTGCATATTGGGATCACACCACATGTAATGTAACATTTACTATGGTAAAATCATCCTCATCTTAGTCAAGTTACTCCTGTTGTGGGACCAACAGCATGGATGAGGCAAATAGTTTTATCCTGCTTATTTTAAAAGAATTGCAAATATATTTCTGATCCTTTGTGATGAAGTCAAACCCTTTTGTATTAGACATTTAATTTGACACTTGTATTAAGAACCTGAACCCTGCGTACCTCTTGAAAAGAAACAAGTTCCTGTTGGGTACATCAAACTGTCAGCATAGACATGACACACAGACTTTTATTGATCTGTATAACAGTTTGACAAGAAAAATATTTTGACATCAGTTTTTTAATTTGATTTTTTCCATAGCATGCACATTAAGAAAAATGAGATCTGAAACATTTGTTGTCCTTTATATTTCATATGATCAAGAATAAGTAATTCTTTCCAGGCATTGATTTGCAATGAACTTCCATTTTAAAGGCTTCAGTCACCAAATTTTTAGAGTAATTCAAAGTTTGGGGTACATAGGCCAAGTTTAAACTGCTGGTTTCTGTAAGCATCTCGACTCATCTTTATGTCTTGGGCAGTCTGCATCACCCAACTCCTCTGCTGAGTACAGTGCTTGAAGTGGCTGCTTTGAATGCTTAAGATGGTGAATGTTTATTTTTGTAATGCCTGTTACCACAACTTCATCTGTTTTATTGTCGCACAATCCCATTTTGTCATAGGTCTCCCAAGGACAAACTTCCACAAAATGTCAGTGGCTTTAAGTCCCTGTGTGTTTTCAGTAACAGATTTCTAAGTGTGGCTACTTGTGTTCTCTCACTATGTTAGATGGAAGTCATTCCTCTAATGCTTTCACCATTCATTCATCAATTTATTGCCTGTTTCCCACCATTTAGCACAGTGGTTAGAAAGCACCAAATAAGTTTTTTTAACACAATAACTTGCAGATTTTTATCATTAGTCACATGCTTAAATTAATACATTTTTGAACTGCTTGTTTTCTTATAGCATTTCAGAACAACTGTTTTATAGAAGTGACTTAAAGAAACTCTTTCAAAGTGAAATCAAGGCTTCATTTTAAAATAGATAGCATGAAGATGAAATAGCTGCACTTGCTCACATTCAATTCAGCATGACCTCTCTTCCCAGCCAGATACGCACTTTCCAATCCAGACTTCATGCTAGCCTGAACAAGTGAACTTTGCAGCTTTTCTGCAGGGCTACTTCAGCACTAACTGCAGCTGAGGGATGCAAGGGTTTCATTTGGCCAAAGGTATTTAGATTAATAATTTAATAGCTTCCATTACAACATTAAAAGGGCATTGAAAAGTACTCAAAATTACATTCTGAGTAATTGTGGCTTGACAGATCTTATTTATGCTTTTTACATTAATACTATGAAATCAGTATTATTGAACATTTTAATATCACCAGTAGGAGGCACAGCAGTGAATGTATTTAACCCATAGGATTTTCCTTTTACTTTCTGCTCTCCCCAAGAGCCCCAAACACTCCCACCCTCACTCTGAAGCACAACAGGCACTTCCCACAAGTGAGGCAGCAGCCGGTCACTCATACACCACTTGCTGTTCCACAACGCTTCACTTATTTTCACCTGAGAACACCAGGCCATCATCTCCCTTTTGTGACTGGAGAATTAAGAAATGGCAGAATGCAGGATCAGCACAGTACTTCTCTGTGCCAGTATACTGAGGTGGTTGTAGTTAAAAGTGATGGCTGTGCTGGCACAATGCTGGAACACAGCTTTGTCTAGCCCTGCAGGCTCTCTGAGCCTCTCCATTTAGTCCTGACACACAAAGAATATGCTCCGTTCACCTCTGCAATTCAAATGGGGCCCTCGACACTACCAGTCCAACAAAGCCAAGAGGTTACCCCAGCCTAACAGGCAGAGAGGTTCCATCTCAGCACTATGCACAAGCAATCCTTGTTCCTTATTGAACAAAAATTTTGGGAGACCTATTTGTGATCCCAAATTTAAATTCTACCCTCAGAACGTACAATGATGCCCATCAGAATCGCTTGGCTGGTTCCATTCATGCTTATTCATTGAGGTGGCCGTGTGCCCATTCACATGGTACCAGACTATTTTCACTGTGTTGAACTGCCAAGAAGAACAGGTTTAGAAGAATAATCTGCACAGTGTTCAAGCTCCTGCTCTTCTGGAGAAAGCTTTTTTCCAGCACTTTATTAACACTACATATCTATTTAGTCTAAGAGCTTTTGACAAGCTGCAATTCTCAAAAACACGTTGCTAGAAGTAACAGACTGACCCAAGTCACAGAAATAATGCTTTTCCCAAACAGCACAAGTAGGAACATCAGAGGGAATTTAAAGACGACAAGCCCATCCTTTCTGTGAGATCCCCATGGTTATTTCACAAGGCTTTTGTAAACACCGTCATCTGCTGAAAAAGTAACCTTCTACAATGCCTAAACAACAGGCTCCATCCCAAAAGGTGCAATGCAAACCCTCTCATATGGTAACAAAGAGCACCTCAAATACAACTCCCAACAGATTCTATGTC
The DNA here is from genome assembly GCA_013396695.1 of Sakesphorus luctuosus. Lineage (NCBI taxonomy): Eukaryota > Metazoa > Chordata > Aves > Passeriformes > Thamnophilidae > Sakesphorus > Sakesphorus luctuosus. The sequence continues at coordinate 865,749 of VWZD01005403.1, forward strand.
TACTGCATAACTATGAACTTCATTGCAGATTCTAGGACTGAAGCTGAATGGATCTGTGGGCATGCTAGTTGCAAGTGTTTCACACTGCAGAAACACCAATGCTGCCTGACTGCACTGGGGCAGTGACAAACAAGGTTTTCTCCACAATGCATTACATAGCTAGGAAAAGGGTAAATCATTTACCTTGCAGTCAAGCTGCTGCACAATTCTAAGCTTAACCTGGCATGATTAGCTTTTGCTTTTTTCCCATACCCACTCTCAGTCTCACTACAAGGGGGAGAAGAAACTCCCCACACTTACCACAAGTTATTACTGAAAAAGAAACTGCGGCCATTACAGCCACCACCAATGGCTTTCCTGGACCTCATCAGAAACCACTATGGTTTTCCTAAACTTTAATGAGGTCACATTCAGGAAGACATGCAGTTATTTCTAATCATGCATGATGTCAGCCCAGATACCAGAAATTCTGTTCAGAAAAATTTAAGTAGAACATTCCAAAAAACCAGTTATAAATGCAGGCACTGCAACTGTGTATCTCATGGTAGAAAAGACACCACCTCCAGATCAAGCAAACTATGCACTCACTGCACATGAAAAACAAGAAAAAAAATCTACACGATCAACATTGTTATAGATGAATATTTATCAACAGTTTTTATTGGTCTCAAAATGTATGTACACATGGAGAGTTTCCATATTGATGAACAATTTTCTACTTGTACAGCAGCTTGCTGAATTACAATGCATTATTCTACCCATAATCATTCCTATAGGCCTTTTCCTGGATGCGTAACACCATTCTCCGAGCATAAAAATCCCTATATTCCTCAGGTAGTTCTTCAAGTGTTTTCAAGGCCCTGTCCAAGATCTGTATAGCTCTAGAGGCTGCCATGGGGTCTTTATTTCCATAAGTGTCAGTCTTATCATAGGATTCAGCAGGAAGGTGCTTCCAAAAGACATTCAGTGCCACTCCAAATTCCTCAGAAATTACATTGTGGAACCACAGAGCTGTAGAAAGAAGAATGTCTAAAATAAAAATTACTATCCAAAACTTCCACATGACGCATAACAACTGTCAGAATGACCCAAACTAAAGGTAGCTGAGGAAGAGCCTCAACTACTCTATTTGTTGTTTATTTATAAATATTTATCCCCAAATATATTGCACTTGACCAAATTTAAGAAGTTCTTCAAGATGTTTACATCAATCTGTAACTTCACATGAGAGTAACAATTGCTGAAGTATAGAGATACTTAAATGAAAGCAAATGATAAGCATGTGTGGGATGAAGGTAAGACTTTGTCAGCATCCTGGAATGTGTATCACTGAAAAAAAATAGATGTTTTTTGAGAAATGCGTGCAGTTACTATGGAGAAAGCAGCAGCAGCCCCTCTTCCTAACCTGCTAACACAGCAAAAGTGTGACATACTATTATTTAAGGGTAACCAAAAATTTCTTTAGGAAGAAAAACACATGGTAAGTTCAAAATTAAGTCCTAAAACCTACTGCTTTCTTGTTTACTGACCTGTTTATATTGCCCAGATCATATAAAAGCAACAGAATAAGTATCTGCTGCAAGCTCGTGAAGAGTTAAAATCAGTAACAAGCAGGAGTAGTTCAATAGGAGTAATTCAAATGCCTTTCCCTGCTTACCAAAATTTGTCATCTCACCCCAGGAAGCAGCTTTATATTCTCTGCTTGTGCAGAAAAGGGATTAGGATTTGTTTTTCTACTCCTCAAAGATGATTACAAAATTCTAGAAGGTCCAGTAAGTTTACCATCCATAATTCTCACTGGATCACATGCTCCCAGTGGCTTAAGTGCCAGAGCTACAGAAGAACAGAAATGGTACTTCACTCAAATTCTGTCATTAGGAAACTCAGGTCACTGAAGTAATTTCAGATTTCACAAAGTGAGTTTATAGTATTAATCTACTAAGACACAAATTCAGAAGAATAGAGTGTAAACTTGAGGGACAGTAAGATTTGTAGGTAGATATAGTAATACCTTTTATCAGAGTAATTGTACAGTTGCAAGAAGTAGACAGATTTTGCCAGCACCTTTCAATGCTCCTACTTACAACACAGAAATGCTTTAGTAACATCTTACCATCTCTAGAAATGAAAAATTAGAAACAAGACTGTTTAATAACATGCCATGGTCAGGAACCATTTGTTACTTACCTGGAATAAATAACACATCTCCTGCTTCCAGAAAACATTGATAGCGCTTGGCTTTCACAAAAAGGGGATATTTCTCCATGTCTGGGTTATCCACATCCAGCACCTCTGATTTAGTACCTAGGAAAGTTTTCAGTGCATAAGTATTCCTACTCTTCCAACAGTAACAAAGCATTATCACACTGCTGGAAATGGTAGTTCTTGAATCAAATTCAATACCGGTTTATTGTTCTCTAAGTGTAAAAAGGAGGGAAACCTGATGGCAGCGTTGTCTACATTTGTCCTGAAACTGCAACCTTATTAACACTAAAAAACACTTTTCCTGACATTTAAAACACCATTTTGAGCCCAGACAGAACACTGTACTCCTCCAGTGAGGTGCTGAAAACAATCAGTCAAAGCTGCTGTTCTCCTTAGCTTGGACTAAAGCCAACAGGATCAGAGCTAAGGGAATAAATTACTTCTTTTGCATCAAGTCGTATGTAAGTGATTATTTTCTACAGTAAGCTTCACACTTGTGAGCCAGAAGGCAACTATGATCACCAAACTCTGAACTAGATACCTGTGACATGCATACCTGATAAATACAAATATGGTGCATCTCGAGGACTGTACAAAACAACTCGTTTTCTCCCTGTGACTTGGATTAAGAAGTTATCCATTACCTGGAATAAGCATAAGAGAGATGTCAGTCAAAAGTTAGGAATGAATATATAGGATTCAACTAATTAATTATTAGCTTAAAAGAGGGAATTATTAAAACCTTCCCATGTTAAGAATCAGCTGCAAGAGCTTTCACATACAGTTAATTTAAAAAACTTAAGATTCTGAGGAACTTTACCCCCTTAGCTGCACATTCTTGACAAACAGTGTATCTGGAAATATAGCATTCCTTTCCAATTATTTTTTTTATTTTTCCTGAAATAAGAATCAAGTTCTTCCATTTTAAAACAAAAAGACATGCCATATTTTAGACATATAAACCAGCAAAATATAACACAAAATATATTGTGGGTTCCTTTTCTCTTTCATTGTTACCCTTACCTCATTTTGCTGATTATTTATTGATAAAGGATTCTTTTTTCTAATTATAATGCAAAAACTATTTTTCTTATAAATAAATTTATTCAGAATTCATTGCACAATTTTAGAAGACAATCTTATTTGGAATCTATTGCATTGCAGCCACAGACAACTACAATCATTGTACAATTGGCAATGTGTTCACAGTTGGATTTGGCCATTAGAATAAAAAAAATAATGTAATGTGGAAGACAAAAATGTTGAAAGTTACTGTGTTTCAGATTTTTCACTGAAACTCAAAACAGTAAAAAAAAACCCCAAAATCATAATTTAATTTTACAAATATAGAATTAGACACAAACCCAGTTAAGACATTATGCCCACTCAAGGTATCTATTTAAAATTCACTGTACCACTGAATGTGATTCATTTCACTATTTCAAAATATATGAAGTTTGTTATCATTCTCCGATCTTAGGCAGAGATTTGATCCTTGCTATCTCAATTCTGTAATGCCACCTGCAACATTTTATACTAAAGCCATGTATTACCTACATCATAATGTGTCCATAACTGTAATCCAGCTGAGCTGATGCGGAAGACACTGGAAAAAAACTGTTCCTTCTCAAAATACTCTGGAATTTGAACATCTTTTGCCAAAACAGGAAACTGCTTCCTGATATCTGCAATATCCTGGAACAAAAAGGACATAATTCTCAGAGCACTATATATGCACATTTAAACGAGGAAGCACTTCACTATCATTTCCCATCATATCCATCAATATCCTTCACTATCACTTCCCATCATAGGAAACACAGGGCTGGAACTTCTGCATTGGCAAATACCTGAACACAGAAATGCTTTTCAGCATGACATTAACAAGAACAGCCAGAGAGCTGCTTTGAGCCATGGCTGCTGGAAATCACACTGAACAAGCAAGAGACCAGCAGAAACCCTTTTATATTAGTTTAGGACAAAAGCTAAAGAAAGGGATGTTAGCAATGTACTCTTCAGCGATCAGCTAAGCTCTTATACAACAGCAACTATTTTAGACACTTAGATATAAATATTCTGACCTAAATCCACTCAGATTCCCAAACCAAGGGACCTAAATAAGTTGTATGTCTGTGTAATACACCCAGCAGATTACAATGGGCTTTAAAACAATATCCCTAAATTGCAACTTTACAAAACTGGAACTGTAATCTCAAGTAACTCACCTTCCTGGCATCTTCACCCACTGATCGCAAATAGTACTTTTCATCCTGAAGAGAAAACCAAAAAGAATTGTTGCAGTATTTTTAACAAGAATTACAAACACTTAAACAAAGAGCCTATATTTTTTCATTAATTCAATGCAGAGCTTCATTAAAATATGGTACAAATAAATTGCATCTACAAATTCAGCTGCTTTGTTATACTGCCTTTACTCTACTGATCCCTGCTGTTCATCTCAAGAAATGGTAAAAATATGTTAACTGAAAGCAGAAGAGTAAAATGGGGGAGACTTGACAATTCCTTCACAATTGCTGTTACTGAACAGACTCAAAGCAAATGCAGATTGCAGTTTAAGCTTCTCAGAACTCTGATGCAGGAAGCTATTTTAATTGGCTTCAAAACCTACAGCATTCTATGTAGCATAAAAGGTAAAGAACATGTCTACATTCAAAACTGTTTGCTTCCTAATCACAGTTATCTGAAAAATCCCTAGCCTGAACATTGATATATAAAGATAGCCACACATTTGCTACTCACACATCATGTCACAATAAATCTGGATTTGTACTTTGATAGCAGATGTAATCAAACTCTGAAATATCTTCATGACATTTTCTTGCAAAACACACATATGATACAGTTGTTATTCTAAAGCAAGGTTTGACTTCTAAATTTTATCTTGGAATTTTTACTCATGTAAGCAGTTTTTGTTAAAAGAAACAGGATGACTGAAGTTAACCACACTGTACGCATACAAAACAACTTCGGAGAAAAACTACTGCTCCTCACATTCTTTCCTTGGCACAAAAAAGATAAATCTACAAAAAAAGATAAATCTAAAATCAAGTGGTTCACTGAAGTAAAACTTCATATTACAATTAATGGTTTTCCTTTCCATATACTGGCAAAGTAACTGACAGAAGAAACTGTGACACTAAGGAAATTACCTCTGAAAGAAAGTACTCCTGGTGGTTGATTTCAGCTGCTCTTCGGACAAATATGTCAAAGGGGAGAGTTCTGAAATATAAATAGTTGATACCATGAATCAGTGTAACAACTCATGGTCTAAACACTTGGCTTATAAACTCCCTTACAATATCAAGTATAACAGAGGATGCAATATGCTCCTCTTTTACTTTTTTAACTAATGTGTTTGCGGCAGATACTTGGAGAGTTCTACTGAGGTAGAAATCCTACACTTAGAAACTTCTCTGGTTTAGTAAGTTGTTCCAATGTATATCCAAACAGAATCCTGTAATTCCTGAGGCTGGAAGGCACTTCTGGAGATCCTCCAGTCCAACCCCCTTGCCAAAAGCAGGATCAACTGCAACAGCTTCCTCAGGACAGCATCCAGTTCAGTTTTGTGTATCAACAAGGGTGGACCCTCCATAACCTCCCAAGCCATCCTGTTCCATTTGTTCCACTGTTTGACCATCCTTGCAATAAAAGAAGGGGGAGGGGGGAGTGTGTTCAACAGATAAACAGAATTTCCTGCATTTCAGCTTGTGCCCTTTGCCTCTTGTCCTGTCATCATGACCCTGAGGAGAATCCAGCTCCATCTTTACCCCCTCCATTTATACAGTATTATACTATTTATACACTTTGGTAAGATCCTTCTTGAACTTAGAAGTTTTGAATGGTTTGAGTCATAGCACAAATTTCTTCATAGTCAAATTAAGACTCAAACTGTGGCCAATGCCTGGCAATACTTGCTTAGATTGTTTATGTAAGTGTGCCATTTTTAGGCTTGTTTACTGTACCTTTTTATGAATTTGCAGAAAAGCTCAGCATCAAAAAACTACCAGGAACATACACATATTTATATCTATGCATTTTCTGCTATCAGTTTGTGCATGAACACAGATAACTATCTTCATTTGTAGATCTATAGAATTTATTTCAGTTCTCTAATTTCTTTTAAATATGTGCTTCTCCAGCTGAGCAACACACAGGGATTTTGATATTTTCAAGTGTTTCTTTACATTTTTACTAAACAAAATTTCAGAAGATTCAAAAAGAATTACTGGGCATCAAAGCTGGTCCCTCTGAGGTCAATAAAAGTGCTACATATTTATTTAGACAATGTGAGCTTTTCATACAGATTTCAGATTTTGGTATCAGATGATAGATGAATGGCAAACAAAACACAAGGAGCAACAGGACACATATTCACTGCTATGAATGTTATGTTATGAATCCAATGTTACATTCACTCAACTCAGCATCTCACATTAAGTGTGACTGGACAATAAATTACTGAATATAAGTATCACATTTCAGAACAACCTCCAAGCACCCAGGGTTAAGAGGAAACTACCCTCAAGCGATTTTTTTTCTTGATCCTGTTCTTCCTTTTACCAGAATGTGAACCTACGTCAGACACTACTTAGACCAATTCTTTAAACACTTCAGGCTTGTTTGTAATAGGCAAAATACAACCACTGAAGTCAATGGAAAAACAAACAAGAACCAATGCTCTGACTTCAGCTGAACTGTTATATCATGCCCATTTACACTTGTTGCTGAAGAAAAGTGAGAGCACAGCTCCACGACAGCTTAAACTGATGCATGCTGGTGCTGCCACAACTCTGTCCTTGCTGTCTACCCTTATCACCCCATCTCCTCCCCTACAGTAGCACAGACAGTCATCTGACCTCTCAGTGAACCTGCTTGCAAAGCTAAAACAGCATAGAAACATTCAGATTTCTGCAGCACATCACACCGTGGCTGAATGAGTTCCAGAACCAACACAGACAGGGGTAGGAGCGTGTACCTTACAACAGGACTGCACCACTACTGACGTGCCTCAGCTTAAACTCAGGGAACTGAATGTTAAGTCCTCAGTGTTTCTATTGTTTGTTCTATTCACCCTTCAGATTGGAATGAGGGGCTTGCTATGGAAGGGGTCAAAGTTTCCTGCATTTCATACGAAGTAGGTGAAAGTCCTGACACCTGCTATACAAAAAGCACAATCAGAGCATCACACATTCCATATGGCTGTCTACAAACCTACTAAAACTACACACTGGATCAACTGGATGTGAGCCCACAGTAAGAGAGATTGTTAAAAAAACCCAAAACAAAACAGAGTATGGAAAATAAAACATGGAGATAAGGCAAAATCCTTCAAGTACGACCTAAACTCAAAGATTCAAAAGTTCATTATGCAGTGAACAGAACATACCATGACTGTAATCTGCTTTTTTCCCTTGAACAGGCTCTACTCAAAGACTTGTAGCTTGTTTACACTTACAGCATACACTTCCACCTGCTTAAAAGTCTAACAGACTGAACACATCCTGTTCCCGCCTGGGGAAAACAAACAACAGCTAAAATAAAGGCATTTACCCTTGAAGAATAAGAGGAACTTCAGAGGAGACTAAGGGGGTTTTCTGACCTTCATTCAGATTGAAGAGCTTGTGAAATGTGTGGTATCCAGTAGTTTGAACATTCTGAGAACTGCACATCCTAACTTTGGAAGTAGCTTCATTTTAATTAGCTACACCCCTCCCAGTGTGGATAGCCCACCTGCCACTCACCAGCATTCAAAGAGCTTCAGACATGTGGTGAGACGGAAACTACAATGATTCAGTAACATTGAAAACAGGCTGTATAAGTAAACAGGTTATCATCCAGTATCAAGGGTGTTTTGGTTTGCTTTTTTCATTAACAGTAGCAACTGCCAGGCTCAAACATCTTAGAGGAGTGCTCTGTTAAAATACCTTGGTAACACTCCTCCATGACCTCACTTTTAAGGTGCTGTTTGGCCGCTCATTTCACCCTCATAGTATTTATTCAGGACATTAAGCTATTTGTGAATAGAAAAGGGAGAAATCAATGACAGCACTTTGACATATAAATTAATGTTTTTACAAACTATCTTCATATTCCCACCCTCAGCTTCAAACAGATGTACTATATGTCTGCAAGTTGCAAGCACATGCCTTTAAAATACAAGAGGCCTTGGAGTGGAGTACCTATACACAAAGTTCTTACTGAGGAAATCCATCTGTGGCACTGTGGAAACATGAATCTTTACTTCTTTAGATCCTTCAGCTTGGCTCAAGTAATCTACTGTCCATTTGGTGGTGCAAGTGCCCAGTTCCAGTCCTGTCAGCACTACTGGCTTTCTCTAAGGAACAGAAAAAAAAATTCAATAGTGAAATGATCATAGCATCCAGTGGAAAACAACCAGAATTAATTTTTCAAGTTACAGCCATGCAAACAAGTCAGTTGAATGCCAGGATCCACTACACAAAGTCACAGCTTATCTGTGCACAAACAATGTGAATTGGAATGCTGAATGTTGAAACAAAATACAGTAAATTGTGGGACTGTGTCTTATTAGCTGTATTCTCTTTCCTAGTGGGGTAAGGAGGGATACAGAGAGGCAAATACAATTTTAACCTGCACTTTGTGCTGGGGCCAAAGACTAAGCCAGACTAAGAAATAGATTTCATTCTAGTCAGAGTTCAGTAGAAAAGCTGCAAAAGATTACAAAATAAAGGTGCAGACAGTGAGTTATGGTAGTGTTATATGTTGTTATCAGAAGTTCTTTCCACATCTATAAAGGTTCCCTAGTGCTGACAACCACGAACAGGTTTGAGCCAGCACACAAAAACAAACAAAAAAAATCAGCAGAAAGACACTTTTGCTTTGAATTGTAACCTCGGGAGGGGGGGAAGGGGGGGAATGGATCAGAGATGACAAAGCTACAAAGCCAGTGGTCACACTTCTTTTAATCACTGCCAAAGGAAATGGAGTCACAGGGATCAGCCGAAGCCTGCCAGCAGCTCAGGCAAGATTTGCCTGTAGAAGTTCCTCGCTCCTGAATTCCGACTCAACTCAGGGGACCACGGCACCTCTCTGGGAACACTCAAACCCAACCCCTGCGGTCTGCCCACACCAGCCGTGCCCGGGGGGAGTCACTGGACACCTCCTGCCTCGGCTGGTGTCCCCGAGCAGTCCCCGCCCGCTCCGCCGGGCCCTACCCCCGGCACCCCATACCCGCGGGTAGATGTGCCGCAGGAACCGCTCCCGCGTCACCCCGGCCAGCCGCTCCAGCTCCACGGCCGGCTGCTCCTGCCGCTCCAGATCCACCGCCGACCGCTCCCGCTCCAGCTCCATTGCCGGCCGCTCCCGCCGCTCCGTGGCCACCGATGACCCGCGTCCGTCCCTCCGCTTCCCCCGGAAAGCAGAGCCCGCGCAGGAACGTTCCCAGCCTCTCCCTCTAGGAGGGACCGGGAGCCCGCGGATCGCGGGAATTGTTAGAGTTGGAAGGGACCTTTGGAGACCATTTAGTCCAACACCTTGCCCAACAGGGGCAGCTGGAGCAGGTGGCACAGGAACGCCTTCAGGTGCGGCTGGAATGTCTCCAGAGGAGCCTCCACGCCCTCCCCGGGCACTGCTCAGTGCTCTGCCACCCTCAGCGTAGAGTTCTTCCTCGTGTTGAGGTGAACCTTTTTGTGTTTTAGTTTATGGCCACTGCTCCTCGTCCTGTCACTGGGCACCACCGGAGAGTCTGGCACCATCCTCTCGGTACCCGCCTTTGAGACATTTATGTGCACTNACCACCGGAGAGTCTGGCACCATCCTCTCGGTACCCGCCTTTGAGACATTTATGTGCACTGATGAGATCCCTCTCAGTCTCCTTCAGACCGATCAGGCGTATCTCTCCTCGTGAGGGAGATGCCGCAGACCCCGCACCGTCTCTGCGGCCCCCGCCGGACGCTCAGCGGCATCTCCAGGCCCGAGCGGTGAAGGGCAGGGCAGGGCAGGGCAGGGCAGTGCCGGAGCGTTGCCGGGGTGGGCAGGGCAGGGCAGGGCAGGGCAGGGTAGGGTAGGNCCGGCCCCGCTGCGGCCCGCTCAGGTCCCCCCGCCCCGGCCTAGCGCTCGGTTCGCCAGCACGACCGGGGCCGGGCCCGACCCCGGCCCCGAGGGCCCGCAGCGGCGCGTGGTGGTGGTAAGGGTCACCAGCCCCTTCGCCTGGCTCCGCACCCGCTTCTACTACCTGCTCATCCGCCTCTACTTCGACCAGGAGTTCAGCGTCGAGGAGTTCACGCAGGGGGCCAAGCAGGTGAGCGAGCCCGGGGGGAGGGACCCGCTGAGCCCCCGGCGCTGGCCGTGCCCGCGCTCGGTGTCACGGAATCACAGAATCCATTGGGTTGGAAAAGACCTCTTGAGATCATCACAGAATGGGTCAGGATGGAAGGGACCACAGTGGGCCATTGGCCCAACCACCCTGCTCTCGCAGGGTCATCCTCAGAATTGCGTCCAGACGATTCTGGAGTATTTCCAGTGGAGGAGACTCCACAGCCTCCCTGAGCAATCTGTTCCAGTGCTCGGTCACCTGCAGAGTGAAGTTCTTCCTCACGTTCAGGTGGAATTTCTGTGGATCAGTTTCTGCCCGTTGCCTCTTGTCCTGTTGCTCGGCACCACCAAGCAGAGCCTGGACGATCCTTTGACACCCTCCCTTCAGATATTTATACACGTTAATGAGGTCCGATCTCGGCCTCTTCTCAAGGCTGAACAGGCCCAGTTCCGTGAGCCTTCCCTCGTAAGGGAGATGCTCCAGTCCCCCAGTCATCCACACCTTCTCCAGGAGCTCCATGTCTCTCTTGTGCATTCAATCCAACCTGTAACTCATCACCACCTTGTCAGCTAGGCCGTGGCACCAGCTGCCACATCCAGTGTTTCCTTGAACGCTTTCAGGGATGCTGATTCCACCACCTCTCTGGACAGCCCATGCCAATGTTTAACAACCCTATCTGTGGAGAAATTCCTCCTGATGTCCAACCTGATGTCGTGTGGGGACATTGTGGTGCCTGTGTGTGCCCATGTGTAAAATACAGGGAGTTCCCCACTGCTGGCTCCAAGCACCACACTTTGTGGGGAGTGATATAAGCTGAGGTGTGCTGTTCTCCAGGATTTTCTTGTTTTCTTTTCCCAGATTCCACAACTAAAAGGAGCTGGTTTAGCGATTCTTCAAAGTGGCATGAAAGAAGGTGCTTCTAAACATTGTAGAGACTTTAAGGGGAAATGTATCTCTCTTAGCAGGTTTCCCTGAACTAACAAAGCTTAGGCAGGCACAGAGCTGGTGCATATGTTTGTTTCTCCAAATTTATGAACCAAGTAAACTTTGTCAACAGAATGTGTCAAAGAAGTAATGATGTCAAAGCTCATCATGTACACAGTTGTCTGCTGTGAAACTTCCAGTTATTTATTTACATTTAACAAAAAAATCAGTTCAAAACAACACATCAGGGGACGGAATGTTAGAATGATTCAGATCAAGAGAGAAAAAAACCCCACAATTTATACCAGATTATTTGCCATGTGTGTAGAACCTGTTTTATCTTGTCCTGGTTTATTTTTTGTTTGTTTTTACTCACTTCAGAGTCCTAAACACACTATAATTTACAAATACACTAGTTCAATTTGCACAAGCGTTATTGTATGTAAAAATACCTACAAAACTGAGGGGGGAAAGGGAAGTTGAGCTTCCTGAAGTTTAAACACTAAACCAGATTTCTAAAGAAAATTTTTAAATTGGAGCTTCAGTTTTGACTGGGACCAAGAGATGAGTTGGTAAAGAGGGCAAGGAAACAAAATATTTACAGGGAAAGACGTAGACTGTTGGAATTGTCAGAAAGAGTAAAAACAACATACAGCGTACTGCAATGCTTTTTTTTTTTAGTAAACTATGCATTCACTAACCTATTTTCAAAGGGTTTGATGCTTTAAATGAGAGATTGAAAAGAAACCTTACATTTTTATCTGTTCATGAAATCACTTTTTTAATCCTGAAAGGCTTACATTTCAGTGGTAATACCTCTGCAGATACTGAAATCTTAAATTGTGGAGTATTTGAGTACCTTGTCACATGGCTCAGTTGGTTAAAACCTGGTTATAATAACGCCAAGGTCATGGGTTCAATCCCCTGTGTGGGCCATTGACTTTAGGAGTTGGACTCGATGATCCTTGTGGGTTCCTTCCAACTCAAAGTAGCCTGTGCTTCTGTGATAATGATGGATTAGTGTGATAAATACACCAACCTAGTGTTACTTGTTCATGTATGTTTTTTTTTCTTTTTGGTAGGCCTTTTCTGTTGTCTCAAAGCTGCTGTCTCAGCGTAAACTTGACCTGCTGGAGGGACTTGTATCAGCAGAGGTAAATGCTTTCCATCTCCTGTTCTAGCAACTGATTTTCCGTTGTGAAATAACATACATTTGACCTGTCATTATCTACAAGTACTTCTAAGTTTGGTTTAATTTGGGCAAAAACATCCTATCACGGAACAGGGCAATTGTTTGTCCTGCAGCTTCTTTTATGTTTAATTTCAGGGCATGCAACTTAATTTAAATTTACTGTAGTTAAAATAAAGTCTGTTTTTTCCATTGAGCATAAGGACCAAATGCCACAGAGATGGCTGGTGTCCCAGGAAGGAAAGGCAGCGGGCTGTGCATGGCAGGTGGAATTGCTGTCTCTGGGTGTAGGCAGGTCCCTGAGCTGACTCGGTCTGTGCGCCAGAATTCAGATGAAGAGAGGACAGGGATTGTATTCATCCCTGATGTACTGATGTGTTCCCACCCCAGGCAGATCATACAGCCAACCACTGCTTTTGGCTGAAAGGCCTCAGTCTTGTGTCACAGTCTCAGGGATGTGACTGATCTGGTTAAATCTCAGTGCTGTACTTTCTGTGGTTTTATGAATTTTTAATTGCTGAAGTTGTCTTGGCCTGCCCAGGGCATGGAGGGGGCAGATGGATCAGAGTGAAGTGGAGGAGGTACTCCAGGTCTATGTCTGCCTTGTTACAGGATGTCAGCCTGGTCTGCCCTATTGCCACCCATGCCTTTGCAGCAAAAACTGTGGTGCTGTTCTAGTGCATCCCCTCTGAACAATCTTGCCTCCTCTCTGAACAGAGATAGCAATAAAATGTGAGTTTGTTTCTTGCTGTTGTTTTCAAAGAACATCTCCTCTTAAAAGGTCATCTTAAATTTTTCAGGTTTACTGTGATCCAGAGACTTCATGTAGCCTGGTGATGTAGTAGATGAGGCTGTGATACCACACTACTTTATTGTTTCTTTTGAACAGTGAATTTTGTACCCAAAAATGTATTAAGAACCAATGTCTTCTAGTGAAGATTGCCTCTTGCTTCCATGTAACCTCTGGAGTTGTTTGTTATTCAGAAATGGCATATCAAGTGAGGGTGAAAACTGAGTATTATTGAAAAATAGGTGCTGCACAGCTTCACCCTTCCTTGTGACTTGATTTTCTCCTGTGGTGTTTGAGGTGATGCCTCTGTGCAGTTCGTGCACCCCACAGTTTTCCCACTTAACGCAGCTTTGTGGGTTGTGGGACACTCAGATACTGTGGATGTGAATGTGGTCTGGCACTTAATCTCCAGAGCAATGACTTTTCAATCTTTTCTGTTTTGCAAGTGTTGAAACTTTTTCTAAATGGAATGTGGATCACAGAATGGTAAAGATAAACTTATTGGTAATGAAACTGATTTTCAAAGAAGTTTGTGAGCAATAACTAAGAAATAATTGAATGAAAAGCTTGGGAACCTACACATAGCGAGAAATCAGCAGTGAGAAGGCAGAGTGTGTGGCTGTGGAAGATTAACTGGTATTTTCTGGGGTTACATGCCTTGCAATGCAGCTGCTGTTTTGACAGTAGTTTTTCTAAACATTTTTTAAGATACTGGGTTTTCATTGGTTTTGAGCAGTAAGTGGATCTTCTTCAGTCCTGCTGAATGAGGGTTTAGGGGGGCCCAGACTTTCCAGTGCTTTTTCAGTTCTGCTGTTGTACACGTTGCACAAATGTTTTAGCAATATAGCTCACTTTATTAACTGCACTAGAAAAAGATTGTTACTTCAAATTCCTAATGAAAAACTAAGTGCCAGTTTTTCTGAATTTAGGTACTTCAGGTGCTGAAGGAAAAGATTTCTTTGCTCCCTGACAGCCACAGGGATGCTTTAGCAGCTGACATTGATTCAATCATGTACACAACAGAAGGAGATGTTCGCATTTACTATGATGATGATGGTATGTTTAGAACCCTAAAACATTTCAGCAATGACCACTCATTTCCTGGGTTTGCTACTAAGCAGGTGTTTTCCTTATAGATGTGTTTTTCAGTACTGTTTTTCTTTCTTTGTTTTTCTGTTTGTAGTTATTTTTTATATAATTTCTTGATTTCCCTTTAAATCAGAAACAAGAGATTATTGTTAATATGTCATTGTTAGGTTTTGATTATTCTTTTATACAGACTTTTATTTTATTAGTCCTCAGCAATCTGAACCACTAAAATAATTATTCTACTATTTGCTGAGAGCTCTTCACTTCAACAATGAAAATACATCTTCAAAGAAGAATAATGAAGGCTGGATGATGAAATAAATTTTGGTGTTCTAGTCTTTTTTCATGGAATATACTTTGTTGTAGGACTGTTTGATTTTTTTCAAGTTAGTGATGAGCCCAAACAAGTTTTTCTTTTAGTTGGATACCAACATTTAGTGTTCTGTTCACTATCAGGCACAATTGAGATAATTTGTAGTCTAACCATAAGTCTTCCATTGAGCATTTCAAGTTGAAATCAAGTCAGACCCAGTAAGCTTTTTTCCTGATTTGGGAGATAAGGATTGTTTTTCCGTCTTAGATTATTCCTGAGTTGGAACTACTGTATGTACTTTTGTCATATCAGTAGTTAGCTTTGGACCTTTTGGGAACCATCCTTTTTTCATAATATACAGTGTCACGCCACAGTCATGCTAAAATACATACTTTTTTACAGAGTATTTTTATTGTTGCCAAACAGCATGAATATGGCTTTAAATAGCTTTATCACTCATTATTCTATCCTGTATTCTTTATGGCTGAAGTCAGCTGTCCTTCCAGGGTCTCCCTAGAATATGTGCTAGGTAGCAAATAGGAGTATTTGACCAATGGAAACATGAGGTCTAACTTACTGCTTTTATTTATTTCCAACAGGAAGAAAGTTTGTTAGCATCTTGATGTGTTTCTGGTATCTGAATGGTGCTAGTCTACCTGATGAAGTGCCAGGTGGAGCCAAAGTTTTTCAGATTGTGTTTGGAGATGAAAGCACAAAAGAAAAAAAACATCTTCTAACAGCAAACTATGAGTAAGTTTACTTGTCCCTTTTTCCCCCACATGCCTGTGCTAGCTGTGTGGTAAGCAGTTCTGTAAGCATTCACACTGTGCTAGTGCAGAGCCCAGTGTGTTTTAATTTACCATGATTCTAATCTAAGTTCATTATCTAAGTTCATTCTCATCTAGCTTTCCAGTTTTGATTTTAAGGCAGTTTTTTTTAAATACTCCTCTACAGTCATTATGTTATTACCTTGCTTCTGAGTTGACATTAATGGGATCTCCATCAGGAAGAGCAGTATTTGGAGCATGGAATGAGGTTTCTGATCCTTCCTGTGCTGTTCCTGCAGCTTTCAGGAAATAGCCCGGTTCTTGTTTTGAATTTCTTGTAGCACAGCTAACAGCAGTGCAGTCAAGCCAAGCAGTTAAATGTGGTGCTGTTGAATTGTCACTTCCCCACAAAAAGTCAGAACTGGAAAAGGAGTTCATGAAAGAGGAAATTCTTTAGCCAGATGCTTTCTGCAGAAAGGCAGAACAAAGCAAGCATCACCTGGTATTCAGATAATTCATACCACTGATTCAAGCCTTCAAAGTGCACATTATGTAGATGGAATTTTATAGGAATGCTTGTAAATAATGTCTGTATTGGTATACTGATGTCAGAGCAGTGCAGAAAATATCTAAACAGTTGGCCAAAGGTACTGAAGATGAGATTCTCAGAAGCTGGGAAGAGTGAGGATTTTTGTGTCAGAAATGCAATATGGTCAATGATTTCTACACCCACATTTGAGATTGACAGTGTGGGGTCTACTTGATGAGGAGCTCTGATACAAAGGTAACACTCATGAGGACACCAGTGCTTTTTGCCTGGATGGATTTTTGTGGATCCATCCCTTAGGTGAATTCAGCATCTTCCTTAGAGGCTTCTAAATTTCCATTCACCTTAAGAGCCTTCCCTTAGAGCCTAAATACCTTCACAATCCCCAGCAGAGAGATCTTTGCAAGTCCGTGTTCTTAACCTAAACACAACTGGGCAAAGACACTCCAGGCCTTGGAAGCCCCAGTGTTAAGTGTTTGGGTGTCTGAAGAAGACAGCATGCGGGAGCCAGTTTGCATATGATTGCAAAGCGGTGATGTTATACTGCTCTTGTCCAGGATATGCAGGTTATTTAGGAGCATGAATATTCAGCTTGAAGCTCAGGCTTATCTTTAGATGCCAAGCAGTGAAAGCTGACATGCTCAGAGAGGAAGGCATTAATAACTACAAAAGGCAGAAGAAGACTCTTTAAAAATAGGAATGGATGTTTTATTTTTCCTATTGACAACTGGATTTTTCTTTCGGAGAAATTCACTGCTACTGTTAACTTGATCTTTGATGTAATTCTGAAAGCATATTAGTTTTTAAAGTAGAATTCAGTAAATATGAAAATTTTCAAAGAGAACGTGTAGCACGTGACTTCCCTTCACAATGTAATTACCATCCTATTAAATGAAACCCTTTATTTAGGGACAAAGATCTGCCACAAAGCTTTATTCATAGCTACTGCTGTGAAAACTTAGTGTTTTCTTGATATCAGGGTCTCTACTGTTGCTGCATGATCCTGTCTGTGGGATCTGAACCAAAACACTCTGAAGTTAGTGCATTTTGTTTCTTACTATAGAAATAACATTTATCTTCCATTTTGGGGTATAAGCACCAGAATCAAAGTACCTTTTAGAGGAATAACCTTGATGTAAAATATTTTGTTGTCATTTCTTGTTGTATTAGTAGCTCTGTAAGATTAAGTAAATTTTAACAGCTCTTCACTTACATTCTTTCCTGTTCCAGGTTCCAAAGGGAATTTACAGAAGGAGCAAAACCAGACTGGACAATTACACGTATTGAACATCCGAGGCTATTAGAATAAATGCCTCCTACAGCCTTTTTATGTACCATAGTAAATGTTCTGATGTAATGAATATCAGACTTTTTTGGGTCTCTTTTTTTCCTTCTTGCCCTTTCCTCCCAAAAGAGGGATGAATTTTGTATGTTTTGATTTCAAACAATTGTTTGAAATTTGCACTGTGCTGCGGTACTACAATAAAGCCTCTTCCCTGGAACAGGCGAGTACAAATTTAATTGGTTCCAATGCTCATCCAAGGCATTTAGACAGCACAGTTTCACTCAGGCAGGAGTCAACTTCTTACAGTCTGAGAAAAAGTGGTACTACTTGAAGATAAAAAACACTTTAATGGCTCATGGCCCTTCTGAGTCACTTTCCTATGTTTTTTTCCCCTAGGGACTGTACAATATGTAACTGAATAATATGCAAGATGAAATAGAGGTAGATGGACTTAGATTATCTGGCCTCAGCAGTTCATTTTGAGGTAATCTTACTTTTAAGTATGTTGTGAGATTAAGAAAGTTAGAGCCATTGTCAGTATTTGCTACAGGATTAGAGTAAGAAAAAGATTTTTTCATTGCACTGTGAAAATGCATCATTAACCCATTCCTTTCAAGTCAGTAACATATAGGAAATTCCAAGTTTACAGGATTATGAAAGAAAAATCATTTGAAAACATGAATTTGAAAGAGGGCTTGATAGTTAAATGAAGTCCTCTGTTTGAAATGCATGTTAAAGAAATGACCAAATCCTTAAAATTAGATGTTGCAAGGGAACAGTTTCCCAGTTCTCACTTTATCTCTGGTTTCTGCAGTATGAGAATCATGGTGTAAGTAGCTTGAGGCTTTTATATGCAAATCAACAGGAGATCATCGTAACAGGTTTTTTCACCCCTTATATCAACTTCAAATGTACAGCTAATTTTCTACACAGGCATGTTGTAGACACTAATGAAGTGTTTAGAAAGTGGAAAGTATACTCACTGTGATTCACAGTAGCTGTGATTGAAAGGTATAAATTAAATTTTCCACAGTTCAGCTCTTTTGATCAAATGATTTAATGAGAGGAACATTTAAATTTTATCAACAAGTTTTTAATGTCAAATCTTGGCCCAATAACTATGTCATTTTGTTCTGCCTTAGCAGCAGCAGCCTGGCCTTATAATGGAGAATTTGTGATTTGGTCTCTGGACAAAGTTCAGTGGTGATAGAGCACCTTATCAGGGGAGAACCAGAATTCTGTATATACAGCCTTGGTTTATGCAGTCAGTTTGCAAAAGTTTGAGGCCAAGTGAAAAATGTTGATTATTTTGTGGGCCATTTGCTGGAGAGATGCTCAATGGTGGCATGTCCAGTTTGCTCACTGAATAATGTGCTGCAAGAAGCTGCCAACAGACTTATTTGACAGGGTAACAAGAGAAAAAGCAGAACACTAGTGAAGTGTACAGATGCACTTCTGAAAGAAGTCATTATGGTGGAGCAAGAGAGGACAAAAGCCAATGAAGCCATCTTTATATTCAGGAGTGTCTGCTTTCGTGTTTAAGTAACATAGGTCTATTTAGAAACACTAGTATAGCTTAGTTTTTAATTTGGGTTACTTTATTAGTATCTTTTTTGTTTGATTAGATGTATTAAAATGAGTGTCTGTCATGACGGATGAAGAATTAGTCTCATTCATGAGTGTTCCACTTTTGGTTACAAAGTAGAGCCCTCTGTATGACTAATAATGACATTGGTTTGGTTTGGTTTGTTCCTTATAAAATTGTTGCTTGATACAAACATGCTCCAAATTGATAACACGGTTTTGCTGCAAAAGATGTAATTGGAAATTTACACATATTGTTTTATTCTTTTCAAGTTGTATCTTGTGTGTTGGGGCCAAATAGGGCAGCAGTTGGATATTTCTGGGTTTTTCTGCCTCTAATCTTCATTTAAAAAATTATCCTGGAGAATGCAGATCTCCATCAGACACAACCACCTGTGGCCTTATTACACCATAAATAAATCAGAAAGGCACATAAATTACTAAGCTTACTGTACTGGAAAGTGCTCTTCTCCCACAGTGAATAAAACTGGATTTGTAGTCTAATACTGGTTTCAGAAGAAAAAACATCACCATCACCCCACCCCAAAAACCACCACAAACAACCCTAACCACAGCTTGTAAGTAACAGACAAATGTACAGCTTAAAGTGGAGGATATTGAAGTTTATAGGAAGGTTTGAATCCTTTTTACCTGCTACCCATAAATTCTCTGTCATACGTGTGATCATCATAGCGATTTATCAGAGTGAAGTGAACCTCACTGAAGGATGTTTGTCATGGAATCCACACTTTCTCTCATGAAGTACCTTTCTTCTGTGTCATTTGTTCAGGAAAAATGGGAACTCCTGGTTTTATGTTGCCATCCAAAAGTAGCAATAAAAAATGTATTTAGTTTCTTCAAGTGAATTTATTTCTCTATGCTGTCAAGGTTGTGTCAAAAGTCCTGTGGCAAAAAGGATGAATAAAGGGTTAAGTTTGCTTCACCTCAATCTAAGACAAGGATGGAGAGAATATTGTCTTGTCATTTTGGGATTTCCAGTGCTGCCATTCAAGCATCTTACTCCAAAAATCATAAGGATAGCTTAAGTGTTATGGAATTCTAAAAACGAGCTAAAGGAAGTGTTTTATTAGAAACATCTTCATGTTTGGAAATAAAGATGCTCAGCATTGAACAGCAGAACAGTGAGGGGATCTCTGTGTCATAGCATGCTTGTGCTTCCAAATTCTCTTATGATTGTCTCAGACATCACCTTGGAAATCACACTGTGTAAGGGTTTGGGGTTGCTTAATTTCCCTTCCATCTCATTGTCTGACTTCCATTCCTGTTGTTTCATCTTGGGGGACAAGTGCAGTGGTAATTATGGTAAATCCCCACACGTAACCATCTAAAGTATTTGCAGCTTTAGCCTACAAATGTCTTCATTCACACCCTACTAATTCTTGAAGACAAGGGTACCAGGCTTGGTAGAGACTATTTTTAGGGTAAAATTTGTATCTCTATTAGCAGGACTGAGATTTCTCATTCATTTTATACAGAACTGTGAGGTAACACGATATGTCTGGAATACATTTCAACTGGAGATGGAGATTCAAAGTACCACATTCTTCTCTCCTGTGGGAAATTGTATTTCTTTAGGTTCATGTGGAGTTTGGGAAGGCTTAATTTTTCATTTGTTCGTCCAAAACTGTGGTCATGTTTAATAACTCCTGACAGCTGCCCAGCACAATTTCAATGCATGTGCCTAAATCTTAACAAGCACTAATTAAGTCTTGCCAACAAAACCCCCATTAATTTGCACACCCCACTCACCAGTAGATGGCCTTGGTCACAAAGCTATTGTGGCTGGGAAGTGACTGGCGTTAATGAGAGTGTTAGCAGGTAAAGGCAGTAAGTGCTATTCAAATCATTCAGACTTGTCTTACTGAAAAGTCTTGATATTTTTACTGGCTTTCATGTCAAGTCAATGATAGCATCTTGTGTTCTCTCTGCAGTGCCTGCCCATTTTAAAGTGGGCAATTTAAAGGCAATTTATCAGTGCTCCTAATCTGGGAAAGATGTGCTGTACTTGTGAATTCATACAGGCACCTCAGTACCTGACAGCAGCAAAGCTTGTTTTTATATTCATGTTTAAATTACGTTTATCATGTTGATTGTGTTTCCTTTCCCTCCTGTCCCAGCATTGCCTGATTACTTCAAGGGGCACTTGCAACTTTCTCCAGGTTTTAAGGCATGTTCAAGCTTAACTTTACCATCACCTCAGGTTGTATTTAGTAGTAAAAGTGATATTTGTCACAGTAGAGATCGTATTCTTTCAGAACTTCACAACTCCTGTGCTGCTTTTTTGTCCTGTGGTTAAACTTGATTTCTACCTTATGTGCCTCATTGGCTGCAGGTGGGGGCCTTTGAGATTCTTTGCAGGCTGTAGTCACGTGATGGCTCACAATTTATAAGAGATGGAATACAAGTGTGTGTGGTGGGATGTGGTTTTATTTTCATTCTTCCCTTGTACATGGGTGTGATAGTTGGTCTCTACGCACTGGACACCTGTGGGCACAGGAGAGGTATTTAGCTGTTAAAAAAGCAAGTGTTGCCTACACAGCTGTGCTTTTGTTCTGAGAGAAAGGCAGCTGGGGCAAATGGAGCTGCACAATGAGTCACAGGGGTTTCCCTCCTTGTCTTTTATCTTCATTTTCCATTGCTGATATGCTAGTCTTTTGGGTTCTTACAGTGCTGCCAAATAAGATGGAGGTTAAGTAAGTCACTGTGTAAATCTATGGCACTGATGAAAACACCCCATTAATCACAGTGCTTTCTCTTAGGTGTATTTTGTCTGATTTCAGTGAGGTGTGCTTTTCCTAAAATATGGTTCTCCTGTTGAAGTTGATGGGGAAACTGTCATGCATTTTAATGGAGTAGACTGCAACTTTTTTTGCTGCCTTTGAAGTTACTCTGTCAGAAATAGAGGGAAGCTAAAATTAGACATGCTGTAGTTTCTTCTGTGCCATTTCATCCCTCCTGTGGCTGTCACAGAACAAGGCTTTTGATAGAGAGGTTGGTACTGTAATGCCAAGGGAGCCACTGTGAGGGAAAAGCAGGACAGCAAAGCAAAGTGCAGAGATGTCGTTTCACCAAGGATGCAGCCCCTTTCCCTTAAGGACATGGGGCTGTTTGGAAGCAAGTGCTGACTTGAATGTTCCTCTAAATTATATTTTGCAGTTGACAGTAACCTTTTACACAGAAAGCTCTACTTCTACTCAGATTTGCATATGGGGAAGAAATCTGAGTTTCCAGGATTAGAGCTGAAGTCCTGCCTTAAGTTTGCAGGGATTTCACAGTCTGACTGGGGAGGCATGGAAGAGACTGCCTGATTAAAGCTGGGATAAATCAGAGCAACTAACAGGCTGTTTCTGCCTTACACTAATTAGCAGCTGGCACATCCCTAGAAATTGGGAATGAAAAAGGAGAGGGACAAGGGAAATGCCTTGATAATCCCTCTCTTCTAAGCTTTCTGGAACCTCTTGGCAAGTGCAGCATCCATACTGTAAGTCCTGCTGAGTCTAGGAGCAGAAGTTTCAATGGTGCAATTAGATTAAGCGGGTACCTTGTTACAGCCCATGAGTCTGTCAGAATGTCAGTTTCTGTATTTGCTGGTGGTGTTAATGTTGTTTGAGGACCTTCATGCTGCTTCATGCAGCCAAACAAGGTCATTACTTTTTTTGTAATATTTGTTTCATTTCATAAACTGAGAATTGATGAATATAAATAATGTTTCAGGGGATGTTTTTATTACACTTTCAGAGGGAACAGGATTGAGAGTCTGCAATATAAAGTGACAGACAAGCTAGTGAAAATGGATTTTTGTAGTCTAGAATTCATGTCCTGTAAGGTGTTGACCACTTAACAGGTGAAGGTCAAATCACTGCTGGTGTGATTGGGGTGGAGGTTAAATCATGAAGATGTCTTCTTGGATTGGCAGCTGCCTGAAATCTCTCATTTCTGTATGCTCAAAGTACATATATTATTAAAATCTCTAATAATCTTAGTCATGTACTTTGTCCTTTTTAATTATCAGTGCGGTCACTGTCCCTTAGGCCTACCTCAGGCTCAGCTCCCTGTGGAAGATCCTTCTGAGCTGTCAGCCTGTCTCCTCCATTTTTGTGTTAGTGTCACTAAGCCACTTTTTTTTTCCTCAGATAAGAGGTATATTTTGTAAGGTTGAACAGTAGAGAGATTGCTGTTGCTCTGAGTGTAGTATGCTTTGCTTGTTGTTACAGGAATTCTTTATGGACTTCTGCTGAGGTGTGCTCTCAGAAGGCATCATTCCTGCTGTTGTTGTTCAGTCTCTACGTGATTTCCATCTTTCCATCCAGCCTTCTGTCCAAGAAAGTAGTAAAACATTTGTACAAGTAGTTGGAAAGATGGTAGAGTCATTGTGGTTTGACTTGTAAACTGTTAGATTGTGTATCCCTAACCCTAACCCAAATCTACAGATCATATGTTGAGTCTGAATTTGTATGAGCTGCATTAAAACAGTAATTATAATAACGTCTTAGGCAGCATGATTTCTTCTGTGAGTAAGGGAGAACTTGTTTCATTGTTCACATTGCTCTGTGGTGGGTTTTGTTTGTATTTTTTTTAATCTCTCTTAAACACCAGCAGTTAGTCAAGGCTAAAGAAAGTGATTCATTGCTAAGAGATAGTATAGAAATCTAAGGGAAAAGTGGATTCTTTATCTGGGTGGTGACTTTTGCATATTTCATGTTTTACTTTCAGATTCTGTGTTGAAAAGAAGTGGAGGGTTTTATGCCAAATTGGTTTTCTGACTTTCTCTGCTGGGGAGGCTGTTGTTTTCTGATGGAATCATTTGCATGCATTTTGCCCAGTTTTCTGCCAGCACAGCTCGTGCTGCAGGATCTCCCACAGTGTGCAACTTAATCTCCTGCTTTCATTTCACTGGAGTGTATGGGTTTCAGCAGGGGTAGCTGGGTGAAGGTTAGTGCCTGCATTATACTGGTTGTGCTGGTTTAAAGGTAAACCAGCAGGAGAAACAAACCCAATACAAAGAGATTATAAGTCAGAGTTACAATTTTTTCTGTAAAATCTTGGTGTCTCTGATAGCCTAACCAGAGCCGAGTACACTGCTCAGATGAGCCTGCTGTATTTATCTGGCATTTGAATAACTGCCTCTAAATGCATACTTATATTTATGAATTCTCAAGCTTAGTTTGCAGGATCTCATTTCTCCTGTTAAGCATAGTACCAAAGAGTACTTGAGATTTCTCCCAAGCATTATTTCTGGCCCTGTGTGGGACCAGTAGGGATTTCTGTCCTTGTTTCATTGGGGGTTTTTGTTCAACCACACATTACCACCATAGCCTGTTTTTCCCTTGTTTTTAACCTTGTGTGTTCCGAGTTTTGTATTATAATCAGTATGTTCTTCTTTCTTGTTCCTTTTGCTTTCTTTATGGTGCATTAAGAGATCATTTCTTTCATCCTGTGCCCAGAAAAAAGATAAAATCTGTTTCAAAGATTATGCCCAGAGCTACTTAAAAAAAAAAGGTTTGCTGATTCAGACATTCAGAAAATGCCAGAGGAAGGCCAGCATTAGTTTCCTGTACTCAGATTTTCATGAGCTCTTATCTTGCTGCCTGTCTGCGTGTCTCTGCTGGGACAGGCACAGCTGTGTTCCCTGAAGTCAAGGCCTGTCTAGATGGAAGTGATTCTGAATTTCACCAGTGTACATGCCACAGTGTGTGCCCCCTCCTGAACACATCTCTGGTCACATTCTTCTTATGTAAGTTGATACTCTTAACTCTCAATACAGTTTATTTGATACATAAAATTTCTGTGTCCATTCAGCACTAATCCAGCCAATTGTTGAGCACAAAAGACCTAATTGTTTGCTGTAGTTTCCCTGCTGCTTTACAGAGACAGTGCCTCTGTAACTTATATTTACATGATCTTTCCTTATTGCTTAAATTTTTCTTGAACTTTCACTAGATATTTACTTAAAGAACCCTCCCTGTACCATTTGGGTTTAGAATGAGCTACAAAACAAAGAGGATTTTGAAAGGATTTATTTAGATACACAGTGTTGCTTGCCTGCTTCTTAGCTGGTTTGCTGGGCTTTGTGGTTTGTGAGAGCTATTGTGGGGGAGTTTTGAATTGCTTTCTCATCTCTTTTAATTTCTTGTTTGCATTCACAACAGGCTGCCTGTTTTAGTAGTCTTCTATATTTCTCCCCAGTGGACTATATTTCCTGTTTTCTTTGTGAACAACACCATATGTAATTGCTTTACCATTCTTGCTTTCTTCCTGAAAGATTTGGGAACTACTTTGGAGCTTTTATCCAGATATACATCCCCTTCCCAAGTGTATGAGCTCTCTGTGTTCCCAGGTTAGTACTGAACAAGACTGTTTTGAAATCCACATATGTGTTTTCACATATTTTGTTTTTTCTTGCCTGCATTTCTGTTGCATTTCTTTGTGGAGCATTGACAAGTGTCTGCTGATGCCACAGCCATTTGGAACATACAGGTATCTGAGGAAAATGGCTTGATGCTGTTGCTTCAGTTACTCTTAAGCTGGTAATCCTGATGATTGAAGACCACATCTAAATATACAGTCTTTGTGGGTTTGCTCCTGTTACTGTTTCTTATGTTTTGGTTTGGGTTTGCTGGTTGTGGGCTGTGTTTTGGTTTGGGGTTTTTTTGTTTGTTGGTTTTGGGTTTTCCCCCCACCCCAAATGCTGCTTCCAACTTAATGTTTCATAAAGCAAATCACTGAGTAAATTTGTAACTTCTGTCATCAGGGCCTTAAATGCCTGAGGTGCTTCCTGTTTCATATTCACAAGGCTGAAGTTGCACATAATTAAAATCCTGTCATTTCAGCATGAATTATTTTATTGAGTCATATTTTATTCACATGCCTTTTTTCTTTCAAGGTTCTCTGGTATGCATCAAACACTTGCACGTTAGGCCTACAGTCTGCTGTAACAGCTTAGCTTGGATTAATTTCTTATGCTTGTTAGTTTGTGAAACAGCTCTGGTTTTGAGTTTTAGCTTCTGAGTTTTGCACACTTCACTTTGTCCTCTTCTGATTTTTTTTCTTCCCTCCAGAAATTGTCCAGAAAGATTGTATTTTCAGTGGATGTTTGAATGTCTGGCCCTAAATGCAGGACAAAGTTCCTAGAATACACTGTATGTGTTTAGGGGATTTAAATGTAGCATGGTTATTATCACTCCTTTGAATAGCTTTTTGTAATTCACATCCCGTTATTCTCAATGCCATAATCCATCCTAGAATTCATAATGGTGTTTTCTACCAATGCAAAACAAGAGCAGCACCAAATAAATATGGAAGAAAAGTCACTTTGGAAATAAAGAAATATTGTCCTTGGGAAGAGAGCACTGCTGAGAGATATGGATTTGTAATTCTTCCTGTTTTGTTTTGTCTTTCCAGGCAAGAGCAGACTGTGCTGCGTGGAGTTTCTTCAGGCATTGTGCAAGCACAGTTAATGTTGTATTGGAATGGGTCTGCCAGAATTCTTAAACCACGCACTGCAGAGCTGTGTGTGGGCATCTTTAGGTAGCCTTTTTTAATAAAAGGCACAAAAGTAAGGCCCCATGTGGTATAAGGCATAAACACTTCAGAGGGGTCAGAAAGCATGTGTAAATACATGACATGGTGGCAAAATAATCCTGATGTTTAAAGTATTTTTTCAGTTTTACTTATCTTCCTCATGCTTAGTTCTCAGATGTAATGAAATTCCTAAAGAACAATTGTCCTTTTTGCTTGCTACATGTTTTCCTGGATATATAGCTGTTTAACCAGCTCACAGCAAGTAGTTTAACAATGCCTGTCACACACAAGCTCCTTAGTGCATTTGTAGTGAGGGTAAGGTACAGAAACATATGTATCACTCCTAAAAAGGTGTTGTGTTCATACAGAAATGTTAAGGTATGCCCTGTAAGCCAGCCATTGTAACTGGTCTTTCCAAATCACTGAGAAATGAAAACCCTGTTTTTCATGCAGCTTTCAGAGCATTTTATTTAGTATGTTTGTTTACAGATGGAAATGGGGTTGGGTAGAGAAGGTTTTGAATGTCCAGGTTCACTTGCTGAGCCAAGGAGAGAATGTAGTTCTCCAGTCTCACCTAGTGGAGTTTCTATCAGGTCACAGTCTTACCTCCAGTATTTGTGCTTCATTAGCATGTGCTTTTAAAACATGCATTTTGCTTGTTTGAGGCCTGATGGCTGTTTCCAAAAGCCTGAGTACCTGGGGTCTTCCAGTGACTTCAGCAGTACAACTGCCTAATACCATTCACTGAAGTCAGCTCACATAAGACATGACTCAAAACTTACTCAGTCTTATAAATGACTGCCTTTGATTTCAGTGAGCTTCAGAAGAGGCTGCAATTCACTGAGGAGCCGGGGCACCCAACAAGGTAAGGTGCTGCACAGTGTGCTAGCCCCAGTCCTACCAAATACCCTACAGAAGTACCATGGATTACATAGTTTCAATCTTGCTTTTCAAGTTCTGGTTATTTCTAGGAATTTTAGGTGTGTTGGTTGTTTAGGGTTTGGTTTTTTGTTTGTTTGGGTTTTTTGAGTCAAAATTAAGACCAGAGCACCTCTGACATTGCAGACTTTACAATTCCACTTTTACATTCCTTTAGTAAATTTGAGCCTCTTTTTCCCAGTTTGATAAGTTTTCTTAAGAACTGCTTGGAACATGTTTTAGGGTCTTGCTGTCTGTGTGGCTTTGTCTCAGAACAGGAACAATGACTTTTGGTCTTTTCGCTGAGTGCAGTCCAAACCCAGTTTTGTATGAAACTAGGCCTGTTCTACCCTGGCATGGTATTGGAGCAGTAAAATAGCCTGTGTGGTGTTAATGTGGGGGACAGCCTGGAGCAGAGCTGTACGTACAGCCCAGAGCAGCTGTATGCTGCTTTCCTTAGAGCAGTGGAGTTCTCTCAGCCAGCCCCTCTCCATGAACCAAATTGCCCAATGTTTGTGCTTCAAATACTTCCCTGGCCTATATACCAGACTAAAGCTTCCTGTTCTAATATTGTTTTAAGACTTGAGTATCAGTGGCTTATTTTCCACATTATAGTTCTCTTTCCTATTTAATCGTCCTCTGGGATATGCAGAGGGACAAAGTCAGACCTCCATAGCAGTAAAAATGAGGGGAGGGAAAAAGCATATGAAGGACATTGATGGAAAGAAGCAGAGCTTGAATTGCAGTGCAACACACAGATAATTTTGGTTCAGCAACCAACTTTTGTACTTCTATTTGCCAAAATAAAAGAAACACAGCACTCATTCTCTTGAAAACTCTCTCCTGCAGGAATTTGTTAGCTTACTCTAAGCTTCATATTATTTATAAGCTCTGACCCAGACTTCTCATTAACTGTTCCCAAAACTAGAAAAGGAAAGTAGAAGTACTTCCTGCTTCACGTATCTCTCTGGTTAACAGCTGTGCCTCTTAGAGAAAATAGCCAGTGGTGATAAAAACTCACCCTGCTCACCATCATGAGAAGGGAGTATTGCTGCAGCACCTGCTGCTTCTCCCCAGGATCCTCATGCAGCAGCAGTTACCAAATTGCTCTGAAGTGCTCCACCCTGCAAACAATTTAATTGTGGGCAAAGAAAGGTTTACTCATCTCCTTCCTCTGCTTTGGCTGCCTGTTCCTTCTGTTAAGTCTTTATTGGTTTTAATCTTTAAAAAGGAGTACACATGTTCAGAAGTTATTGGGTTCTTTGCTCAGATATTGGCCTGATCCAGGAGTTGTGAGCTTTGTGAAGGCGTGAGATACCATTTATATTCCATCTCTGCATGTGCTCAGGCCTGCAGTAGTGAGTTGCAGGATTGTACCCTCTGTCAGCAGCAGTTGTCCCTCGTGGAGCTTGGTCTCTGCAGTTGAACCAGTGGTGGGCAGCCTGCTGTCCCCAGATGAATTCTTGATACATCAGACCATCATCTGCATAGCTGTTGGTGTCCTGCTACTACCTACTCATCTTCCCCCTGCGTTTTTTGCGGTTGTTGTGATCTAATATTCCTGAATACGAGCAGTCAAAAATGACAGCAGTGGCTTAATATTTGTAAAGTAACTAAACTCTTGAGATCTGACTAGTTTCAGTGTGTTTTATTCTGGCTTTCTGAGTTTATATGCTCATCAAAGGCACATGTTTGGAAGCTTTTTGTGTGATACTGAAGACAAGGAGTGTATATCAAGTGCCACCAAGACTGTCACCAGTTCACATGCTTGTCGGAAATGGGGATTTTGGATCCATGTGAGGCATGATAACAATCACAAGAGTCAATAGCAGTGGTTACTCATGTTTGCAGATGGGGTTGATGCAGAAGTATGAGCCAATTGACCTGCCCTGCCTGTGAAAACAACAAAAGAAAAGGTCCTTAGATCTTTTCATCTATGCCTTGGCATTTGAGATTCTCTTTTCATACGTGGCACAGACACTACATTGAGGAGGCAGTGACATTCTTGTCCAAACTGTATGTTTTAAGTCAAAGCCATTTAAATGCAATTCTACTGGTTGCTGTCTCCTGAGGCTTAAACTTTTTCACCATTTCTGATTAAGGGAGATTTTACTGTACTGGAAGTAGTTTACCCTGTGTGCAGTGTTTAGTCCTGCCTAAGGAAGGGAAAGTGTTTCTCATCTTCCCAGCCCAGGAGAATTTTAATGCACTGGGAACAATGACAGACAGTCCCTCAGTATTCCCTTTCAATGTTTATTTTTTATATGTATATATGTACACATATATATACATCACTATTAGCAGATCTCCCCACTATTTACTAAAACTGTATTTTCCATAAGGCAAGGCCAGAATTCTTAACCGTCCCTTGGGTATAAGCAAGATCAGCACCCCACCATTACTTTTTCTGGTAGGAAGCTCAGAGTGCAGAAGGGCATTCTTGTATGGCAAACTGTGCTTCACAATGTTTGATGTGTGTCTAAATGAAAAACAAGGATGCCTTTGTGTTTAAATTACCCAGTTTGTATTCCCTTAGCTAGAATATTACAGACACTTTTTATAACAATTAGAGAATTTACTTCTCACTAGTTAGACAATTAGGCTATACAGTGAAACTAGTTCACTTTTTTTCAATGAACAGGGAATTCTCTTGACCAGCTTTGTTCCTGCCCTAGAACACAATCTGTATGCTTCACCTCTACTCATATGTACATATATGCTTGCATACATCTGTGGAAGGATGGAGGAATTAACAAGTAATACAGGGAATTTTTAAGAATAAATTTCTCCCCCTCAACCTGTCTGTTACCTGGAATTTGTTATCACTTCTAGAAATTTGGCTGAAAAAGCCAGGTCTAAACTGAAAAATTGTTTGTTTGGACTAGCGTAAGGTAACTGGGACCAATTGTCAAGAACATTATTGGTTAACGTGACTGTGGAAGATCTGGAAGAGGGTTATCTCGATGACCTAAAGCTGTGCTCCTGGTAAGTAAACATCCCTGTGGGGAGGTCCAGGTGCCACTGATTTAGTTACAATTGAACTTTCAGTTGGTAAATCTGTCTGATGTCTTTCTTCAAAAGGCACCTTAATGTCTTTATTTCCTTAAAAAAATGAAACCTATTTTTTACAAGATAACCATAGGGGTTTTTTCTTGTGGACTCTAATTACCTGGGCTTCATCCATTTAAGGGGCTTTGGGGGAGGATATTGTGGAAAAACAGTGGGTGGAAGTGTTGGTTTGAAACTATCAGACATTTGCAGTCCAAGGTTTTGAGATGTGAAGTTTTAAACTGTGCAAGACCCAGACTCTCTTCTGACCTCTCTGCCAGCTGGTCTTATCTAGTTTGTAATAAAGGGAGTCAGAACAGCCATGGTGTATCTCTCCTCACTGAAGTGACTCTACTTCATTCACATGATGAGGCAGCAGCAGAGGAAAGGAATGGGGCAATAGTGTTTCAGAGAAACTCATTCATGCCAGGAACCTTTCCTGGAAAAACAAATGTAGCACAGGATGTGATAAGGTGAACTCATGGAAAAGGAA
This sequence comes from Sakesphorus luctuosus, assembly GCA_013396695.1. NCBI lineage: Eukaryota > Metazoa > Chordata > Aves > Passeriformes > Thamnophilidae > Sakesphorus > Sakesphorus luctuosus. The sequence goes on from VWZD01005403.1 coordinate 896,757, forward strand.
ACTGCTCCAGAATGCTGCAAGGGGCAATGCAGCATCAGTTGAGGCAGACGTTGTTGCATCATTCTCCCAAATTATTCCCTGGCATTAGAATGCATTGGCTCAGGCTGAAGAAGAAGGAGAATCTTGAAAGACAGTTTTTGAAAGTTTTAATTGTTTCTGTATGGAAAGCACATGTTTTTCCTTAGCAGTTGCATTTTGTGAGTCTGTATGTGCTAGCTAGAACTGACTGTTTAAGAAGAGTATGAAATGCTCCCTTGTGGTAGCATTTATCCACTCCTTATTTCCTTCCAGGGAAATAAATGGTCTTTCTAGTAAGCATTGTTCTTGAAGCTGAAAGTATCAAGAGAAATGAGTTGTGGGTGGAATCTTTGATATTCCCTGAATCTGCAAAATACCTTTGTGCTGCATGTCTAAAAAATTGTACATGTATTCTTGCTCAAAAGGAAAAAGGGAAATTTTACTGAGAGGCAAGGAAGAGCTCTGTCCTGGTTTAACCAGGACTTGCTCTCACAAGGATGAGAGCAATATCACAATGTAAAATGTCTCTAAAATTACAAGACCTGGCAGTGAGACATCAAGCTCTTTGCCCTTCGCAGTGTCACGATTAATTGCACAGAATGGTGATGTAAAGCTGAGGTCTATCCTTCTGCCAAGGGTTTTGCCTCAACTAATGCATTTGATGTTCCCAGGACAAGCTGTTGCTCTGAATCTGTACAACCACCCATCACATAAGACAGAGGAACATGAATGTCTCTAGTTTCAGATGTGAGCAGTGGTGCTAACATTTGAACTGTCCAATGCTAGGTTGTTTTGTTTGCTTGCTTATTCGCATTTTGAGCTCAGTGGGGTTAACTGTAGGGGGTGACTGTAAGTGCATCCCTTAAGGAAAGCAGTTTAGAGTTCTCCCTTAAAGAGAAGAGAGCTACCTGTGGTGTGTGGGGGGTCCTGTGACCAATGAGATGCTTTGGTGAATGTGAGGTGAATGGGCTAGCCAGTAATGTCATGCCATGTTGGATGTGAGAGGATATAAAAGGTGTGGATGTTACTGAGAATAGAACTACTTCTACAACTACTTCTAACTACTATTACTACTAACTACTAGGAACTACTACTATGAACTATGAGGAAATTGTCTGTGAAACTATCTTGAATAAACTCTCTTGGAAACTCTCTAAGTTGTAAGCCTTCTGATCAAAGCCTTCTGATTCCTGCTGTGCCTGAGCTCTTCTGACCGTCATTCACGCTGCCCCCTTACTTGGGATAAGGGGACCCCGATAGTTAACATCTGTAATAAAACATTTCTTTGAATCAGGCAGGAGGCTCCAATACAGTCTTTGACTTGAAGTTTTAAAAATATTGAACTCTGGATGAATGGATGTGCACGTGACTCGTTATTCTGCATTACAATTCGAGTGGTTTTAATTTAGAACAAAACAATCTTTGCTGTACCTTAGCAATAACTTTGGCCTTGTATAATTAGGAAATTAACCAGTAGTGAATTCATGCTGATGTTAGGAAGAAGGATGCAGGAACTGAAGTAGTTTAACCCAAACCAGGTAACATGGTTTGCTGTTTAGCTAACCACCATCTTTTTCCATCACAGTGAAAGTCACCTTATGAACCTCTGATGTTTGATTATCATTATGTCAAAAGTCTTGTGGGGTAAGTAAAGCAGAGAACTACAGTTCTTTGTAGTGCTTTCTTACTTTTCAGCATATACTGAAAATGGAAAAATGTAACTTGGATAATTTTTTAAAGTTTAACTCTTTGTATGCATAGGTCTGCTTCCATTACATAAAGCTGTAGACACCCAGAAAACAGAAACACTGTCATCTGAATTATCAAGTGATGTGTCACAGACAACAGATAATTATTAGGGATCTTGTTACCATGAAAAATGTTGGTAATATATTTATAGAAATCATATTTATTTCAGAGAGAATTCATAAGCAAAAAGCCCTTTTTTTTTGTTTTGTTCCAAGCTACTTGTCATAGGTGTTGACATTTTCAAAAGTGTTTATAAATTACTGTAGTACTTCTTTTCTTACAAAATTTGATGAGGATAATCTTTCTTTGTTCTTGGAAAGTTTTGTCATCACTAAAGTTGGTAGGGATTATTTCACCCTTCTGTGAGTAATATAATAAATGGTTACACAAAGTAATGAAATTGTTTAGAAAGGGAAATGCTGTGTAATCATAGAAATCATAGGCAAAATTTAAGTTGGCAGACATCTCTCAATGCAGGTTGAAATGTTGCAAGGTCACTATGTCCTTCCTGCCTATTATTTGCTGAAAGAAGAATTCCTGGAATTCTTGATTGTGGTCAGAAACATGAACTTCTTATCTGAAAGCCAGCGTGTCTGGTGCCTTTAACTTTTTGTTTTAGGATTAGATCTTGATGAAAAATGAGAAAGACATGAAGACTCATCTTAATAAAAAAGGTTTCATGCAATTTCAATTCCCTGATACCTGGTCAAAGAAATTTCAAAATGACTCCTAACTAAAGCTCATATTTTCTTATGATAATGCATTATATAAAAATTTTAAAAATGCAAACACTAGGGAGGGGACTAGGCCGAGTGTCCTTTCCGTTTCTCTGGGTTTATATGAAAGAAATATATCTGTGGCTCTGGACCAATATACCTTAGACCAGCATACGAATGTTTTGCAGGAATCCCCTTCAGAATGGCATGTGTGACACACCAGTCCTGCCATATTCCCAAAGCATCGCAAGCACAGGAAATAAGATGTACTTCCACCACTCTTTGGATTATGGTTTCCATCACGAGCCAGGGAGCAGTTCCAGACGCAGGCTCTGAGAGGAGGCTCAAGTGTTTCCAGCAAGCTTGGAACACATGGTGCCTCTTTAAAATCCCTTCTCAGAGAAGAAGGATACTTAAAATAGACTTCTTTTCTGTAACACCATATGTAAGCTATTATCAATCAAAAACTTTTCCAAACTCATTGTTCAACATTCTATAAAGGGAACCTTCTCAAAGCAACAGGGAGCCCCCACCTTATGAAATACAGAGGAAATGTGCTCAAAACAAAGGAGGAGTCCTCCATTTTAAAACCCAGAGAAAGGTTTAGAGGTAAAAACAAACAAGGTTTTTATGATTGTGTTTATGTATTTTATATCTCTATCAGTTGTGCCTTTTTAATCTGAAAGTATAAAATCATGCGATGTTATTTTGAAGAAGAGGCTTCTCTTGTTCTGGTTATACTTTTTGCTGTGTTTTATAAGAAGCTAGGCAGTGGCTTATTATTGAAGGCACAGTTAATGTGAGTAATTTAATAGCACCAAATGTTGTTGTTCCTTCAAGCACAAAGCAAGCTCTTCCTCTGCCTGTGCAATATGAAAACAGGCAGTTCATGCAGCTCTGACTTTCTCATTTTGCACTGTGTATCGAAAGCAGCACAGGGCAGCTGGGCCATCCTGGGCTGTGGGCAGCACCTGGGGCCACCACCATGAAGAGTCTGGAGAGCGGCTCGGGCTTAGCCAGCAGTTCTGGGCACGGGGCAGAGCTGGGAATGGCAGCTGTGCTGCCAGCAGCACCCTGAGGAGATTAGGACCTTGAAAGGGATCTTCAAGCCTCTCTAACTATTGCTGCAGCATGTTTTTTCTTCATGGTTGTGGTAGCAGGATTTCTTTCTATATTGAGGATTGGCTGCAGAGGAAGCAATTTTAAAGGCATCAGGTAGATTAGAACAGTTTCTCACACTGTATTGCCTAACCACCGCCTATGTCTTCTTGACAAGTCTTGCAGTGCAAACATAATATTACCCTCCTCAGGGAAATGGTACCTGACTTGCAGGTTTAGACTTTGGAAAAAAACAGAAGTGTTCTGGACCATCATTCCCTCTTCCTGCTTTCAAACCGAGGTTTTTTGGAGGTATGTAAATCCCCAATACATTGAATTAGTGTCATTTAAAGCTGTGTTGCCACAAACATGTAGCATGTTCCTATGTGATCTGCTGGCCCAGAACTGGGCAGAGCTCCCACAAGGTGAGTCTTTTGAAGTTACCAGGAGCAGTCCGTTTGGTGAGACTGTTTCCTGAAAGGGTGCTCTGATCACATCTTTGAGGTTTCTGGAGTAAATACACGAATTTGAGTGTATATTGCTTCTGACGTGCATTTGTTCTTTGATATGATGTCTGTCCATGTTACATACTGTGAAAATCAAGAAAGAGTAACAGACAGGATTTCTCTGCACCCAAATAGTAGGTGCTCAGACTCTACAGGGCTGGACAATGCTGGAAAATACAGTGTGATTGTCTGCCACCTTCTTGGGACAGAAACATGTATAAATACTCAGTTCAACTTTTAGCTGTGAGACCAGAAATTGGTCTTACAATACTTGGTCAGTGAGTGAAGCTGATACTTGGTTAGCAAAGTTTTCAGATGTGCTCAAACAAGGTAGATACCTGAATATTTTTTTCCTCTCTCCACTTAAGTGGAGTACCAAACTTGTCTAGGTGGTCTTGGAAGTCTCAGTAGAGACCTGAACAGCTTTATGTGTCCAAGTCCCTGATCTTTGGGTAGAGGCAGAAGGGACTTGAGCTTCTGTATTTCATAATCCTGGGCTTGGCCTTGAATATGTCATCTGGGACTTCAGTGTTTAGCTCCTGTGAAGTGGCTTTGATTTGGTTTGGCTTTTTAAAAGTTTTTGTATTGACAATTCATGTACCAGTTTTCAGCATTTTGATACGCTGGGTGTAGTTTTATTAGTTCAGTTTTGTAAATACTGCATTAGCTTCAAAAAGCCACATGTGACTCCTCAGGATGTATTTTCTGTAACTGCTCAGCTGGTCTGACCTATGAAGTAATCTGTGCCTATCAAATATCTTAATTCTCTCAGTTCTTGATAGATGCTTACTGAGATTAGTGATACGTGCCTAGTGATCATCCAGGAAAAATACCTGATCTAGGGAGAGGGCAAGAGGGGGGAGAGGCCCTGTGCTAAAAACCTTCTGGCTGAATTCTGCCATACTTCCAATGCAAAGTCCCATAACATGCTGAGAATTGCATATCCTGAACTGGGAACAGCATTTTTTAAATCTTAGGCTTTCAGGTTCATGCAAATGATTGATTGATTTAATCATAACTAAATAATAGTGAACTGAGAACTGAACCCCTGAAATGAATAGCATGTCATTACTTTTGGAAATAGTGAATAACCAAAATAACAGATTTGGTCAGTGGAGAGCATCCGCTTCCAGAAAGCTAAAATGGGAAAACAATTTGAAGCGAGGAAGTTCTTTAATACATTACTTTGAAAAGAAGCCCAGTTAAAAAAATTGGATCAGATTCACAAATGAGAACGTTACAATTTTCCACAAAGCTGGATCCTTGCAAAGAAAAGCAGTGACAGCTTGGGGAGTACCTGTTTTCTCTCAGACTCTGCTAGTCTTTTGAAAACTCCAGGGCATGCTTTATTTTATTGTAAATTTTTTGAGTACTTTCAGGATTCCACTAAATTAGTAATACTCCCTACAGGGAATTTTTCCATTCTAATCTCTGTTATAAGCAGTTAAATAAAACAGGGTTTAGTAATGGGAGCTCAAGACTGATGGTGGAGCACATTATGGAGATGGGCTAGAAAGGGGAAAGTGCAGGTGTTTAGAATATGGTTCTGACCATCCTGTTTGTAGTGCCTGTACTCTGAACATTGGTGCCAGTTAGCCAGGCTGGCTGGTGTGGTTGTGCAACTGCAGCAAGCCTGGCTGGCTCCAGTCCTGCTGGAGAGCACCGAAGAACGCGGTGTGGGCATATCCCTGTTTCAGTGCCAAACTTTGGACACAACCTGTGCTAAGTGATTTGGCAAATCTGCTCCTCCTAATTAATCCTCGTGGTCCCAGAGACATTCAGGATGCTGAGAGGATGGCTTAGACTATTGACCTGGAGCTGGAAGTTGTCACTTGAATAATCATGTTTAGTCCCTGGCGCTGCCTAGGGGTACATCTCCTGACCTTATAGGAGTCTTTTATTAAACAAGTTGTGGTTGGTTTGGGTTTTTTGTTTGTTTATTTTTCAATAATATTAAAAGGAGACTGTTCAGATCTTTAGCAGGTGCCTAACTCGAGTATAAATGTTACTTGGCTGATCCTTTTTTGACATCACCTTCTTTTCACTGTGTTCTGTGCCTTGACGCCACAGTAAAAGAGTGACTCTGTCTTTTTGAGATATATTTGTGCACCTTTGTGGAAACACAGATATTTATGGGTCACAAATGGTATGAATAGGTTGGGTATAATTGGGACACTTGCTTGATGTACACCAGAGAGTAGTTCAAAAAATCAGGCTTCTGTCTTTTTGTCTTCCAATCCTGTCCTCGCTGGAGTTGCCAGGCAAAAGTATGTACTTAGCTGAATCTGGAGAGACTGCACAGCATGTAAAAATAGGCAAGGTGGGTAGCTATAGTAGTAGAAGTCATAGATTCAGGCTAACTAGTCAGTTTTGGACAAAGCCAATATCCAGACTTTGAAATGTCAACATGGGTGGCCTCCTCCCCACCCTAGGCACAGTTTTCTATGCTGGACAAAATGTTAATTTTGTCTATGGATTATATTTCATTCCGGAAGCCTTTTGAATCCTTATCATTAATCTATATGTTTGGGAGCCAGAAGTACACTTACAAAAACAGGAAATAATTTGCTTGTCAAGCAGTTGAAGCCTGTGTTTTGCTGCAATACTCTCTATAGCTCAGGAATAGCTGATGGTGGTGGTCTGATTTTGCCATTTCAGCCCTTGTACCTTTTTCCTCTTTCTCAACCAAGGTGTTAAGGATTCCTACCAAACCTGCAAGTACACAGGACTAAATAGAATAATAAGTATTTCTGTAGAGGTACTGGATCTTGCCCAAAGTCCTACAAATGGTTATACATGACTTTTGGGTGTGTTTATCAGTGTTCAGTAACATGTAAACCATTTGGTTGTTTAGTTTATGGAGCATCTCTTGTTTTCTGACTGACACAGCCCTGTATTCAGTTACATGGCCACATGCCCAAAACATTGTTGTTTTGCAGAATAAGTGGTTTGACAGTCCTGTTCTGACACTGGGTGGGCCTGTGTGCCCACACATACCTACAAGTATGTAAAAAGGCAGCTGTTTCCAAACCTCTTTGTGTCACATATCCTGTTTTAATGAGGATGTCCCACTGCCATGCCACTTCCATTCGGGGCCATCTGTTTTTCTGGATGGATTGTAGCTCCTCCCAGTAGTGATCTCAATTAGTTTTATTTAGAAAAATAATTAAGTGTGGGTTTGTGGCCTTGGCTGTCTTCAGGATCAAACTCTTTGTTGTATTACTTGAAAAAACTCCATGTTTCCTTCCTTTTTTTTTTTAACTGCTTTTCTCAAGACTGTTTCCAGAAAATTTGCACCTTTTTCTACTCCTGCTTGTACCTACAAAAATCACAGGTAGCACCATGGGAAGCAGTGATGTCATATGAGAATGTTAGGAAAACTGGGAGAGAGGTCTGTACTGTAATGTGTTCTTTTCTTGCCCAAGCAACTTGTATGGGCATTGATTTCCCTTTGCACCTTTCGCTGTGATCCTGTGAAGTGCTTTGGCTGCACTGGTAGGAAGTGAAATTCTTTGAATGTGAATTTAGGTTGTGCAAGGCCTCTGCATATCACAGATATAAAGTAAACTGGTTTGTGCCTGGTCCATCACAAGCAGAAAATGGCTTAGGTTAATCCACATGAAGGCACTTAAGCGGAAGGTACCCAATCTATGGGCTGTCATTTCTTTACCATCATGGAATTGTACTTTTATGGTTTCTGTAAAAACTAAATATTTCAGTCTTCAAAGTATAAACCATGGAAATTATATGGCTTGAGCTACATTGCTGTAGCTGTTTGCTGATTGTTATTGCTCAGGTTTTTAATATGCAGAACAATGAGTACAACACAGATGACATACCCATGCTATCTGTGCAGATTCAATCTTCTCAATTGCAAGTGACTTTGCTACTTTTCTTTCATCTGTTACATTTAGACCTTCTCTAAGGAGTGAAAAATGTCCACAACTGGACATACATTCACACTTACTGTGGCAGTCAAATTACAGTAAAATAAAGCCATAAATGAGATATGAGAGAGCAGACAAAACAGAAAGGATGCCTTCTCCTTTTTCCACCCCTTGATAAAAGCTTGAAGGCAGTACAAACCATCGGTCTTGGTTGTCCTGGGACTGTATAGCCAGGCCTCCAGGCTGTAATTGCTGAAGGTTTTGTGGCAAGAAGTCACATGATCCTGAAGCCAGTCAGGGCTTTTTACTGGCTTTACTTCAACTCTGCTTTTACCACTGTGAATTAGGGCAGGTCTGAGGCTGATTTGAAGGTACATTTACTACATGTCTGGTTGTGGTTGACTGGCACACTTGTCCTCTGGACTTGATGGGAAATGCTTTGAGCTGAAGAGAGTAGGCTGTGTAAATCCAGATCTAAAAATATGTTGATAACTCTCAACTAAGTAGAAACTGTACAGAGGTTACCTGACTTCTGACAAGAGGTGTCACCAATGGGGAGCCAGCTTATGCTCTCTGTTGATGTTAATGTCAGAAATACCAATACAACTTGTAGCCTGCCAAACTGAAATTCTCCTTCCAAGTATACTCATGTTTCTGTGTTTCAAAGGGGGGCTGATACTGGATTTTTATATGCACTGAAAATTTAGAGCAATTTTTCTGCTCATAAAAAGAATTATAAAGGGGCTGACAGCAATAGCCAAGAAGTGCATAATGCAGACTGCTTGTCCAAATGCATTCCTCCTAACTTACACCACATCCTTTTAGTCCCTTAATAGAGCTTGTGTGAATGGATAAAGCAGGTTAGAGGTCACCAATGCCCTAAGCTTCTTTCAAAAAGACCCTAGACTGCAATTCTACCACCAGGGCTATTCATTGGAGTTGGCTGTAGTGAAATTCTGAATGCAGATCCAAATCTGGGACAGTTTTCTTGTTCCTTAGAGATCCAAAGTAAGAGTGAAAGATACCTAACTTCAAAGCAAAACAGACCAAAATTACTCCCTTGGGTAAGTATAAATAATACTTACATTGGGGGGATTGATTTGGGATTGCTAGTAAAGCTAATTCTTGTGGTTAAAATCAACATCTGAGAAGGAGTCCTGTCCAGTGTGTGAGAGGGAATAAGCCCTTAGTTCAGGCTGGAGCAGAAGTTGGGTCATGAGCAGACAAGGTCTGTGCTGGAATGGGTCTGCCCAAAATAGGTTTTCTCTTGGGGAGTTATGATGAAGTCAGTAATGGCAGCTGTGTGATAAGCAAACTCATTTCCACTTCGCATCTGTCTGAATGTATTTCCATGGGCCGTGCCTGCACAATATAAATGTGACAGGAGTAACTTTCCTTAGGATAAGGAGAGCAAAAATAAGTTCTGCTTAAGTCCTTAGAAGTACATTTTGGTCTTCTTCCTCTTATCTTCATTCCCACCCTTCCCCAAGTTTGGTTTGAGCAATTTATCTTACTCCTTTTTCGAATGCTTTCTCTTCATTCACTTTCTGACATAACCATGAGATACTCACAGAGCTGTGTGTGTTTATCACTGCAGCATTGAAAGTATGTAAATGACTTGCAGATGCTCTACTGGACTGTAACCAAACTTGGCTCTGTCACTTCTAACATACACATGGCAAAGCCACGCTGGCTCTGAACAGGCCTCAGTGCAACGAGCTCTCTAGGTTCTCTTTCTACGTAAACACTTCTTATGTCCTTATTAATTGGAAACAGGAGTCTGTTTCTTTCAAAGTTCATATGATAGCAATCAGGCCAAAGAATGAGGCACATGCAATATCTGAATGGTTTTATGATAATACTGCCAGGGATTTGAAGTTTATTTTTGGGGAAATACATGTTTATGAATGTGTTTGTATATATATATGTGTGTGTATATATATATATATAGAGATAGATATAAAAGTTAAACAAGCATAACTAACAGAGCTTCCTGGAATATTTGATGTGGTACATTTGCAGGTCATGCATTTCAGTATATATTTCACATGGCATATCGTTGACCTTAAACTCTGGTGAATATTTTCTTGCCCTTATATCTTAATGTCTCTCAGCACAAGTGGATCTTGGAGCTGTTTTATGAATTGGCAACAGCACTGTGGTTTACTGAAATAAAAATACAAGAGCAATCTGTTAATAATGATATAAATCCCCATGCAAAAAGGCCTTTAGGTTGGCTGTAATTAGGGGTTTGTATCAGTAACTCTTATTTTATAGCACTGTTTCATAATATGGCAATATTTGAACATGAAGTATTTAAGACAGGTGTGGCCAGTTTAACTCTGGACAAATGGGGAATAACTTCATTACTGATCATCTATTGGCAGACAAACTAGCACAAGTAAGTGAGGACATGGTTTGACTACAGCAGTCTAATTACTTGAGTAATTTTTGTCAATTGAAATTCTTAGCTGCTGTGCCAATCAACAAATAATTTTCAAAATTGCCTTTGGTTATAAGTCATTACAAACTGTAACTTTCTGTTTACTAATATCATGTAAATTGCAGACTGGTGGTGGTCCAGAAGGCAGGAAAGACACTGGAGAGAAGGCAGATGGTAATGAAGAAAGCCTCTTGAATGAAAGGGTGTATTGGCAAGTTGCAGTGATGATCTGGAGCTCTTAGTAGGCCCATCTCTTGGGGCTGTAATATTAGTGGAGAATAGTGGGAAATTCAGATAAATATTGACAAAAGTTCCCTAGGCTGACTGAAGAAGCCAGAAATATTGATGAATTGCACACCAGTTAATGTGAACTGCTTCATGAAGATAAAGATGTGGCCTGGCTTAGTACATGTGGTCAAATCTGCTTCCGTTCAACTCATCAGCATCTATTTCAGTCTTGATCACTTTCCGTTTCCAATTTATACCAGTTTAAACTCCCGCAGAAGACCAGATAAATATTTTCTCGTTTGTTTCTCTTCCCACCAGCATCCCACAAATCCTGTTCCTTTTGTTCTGCTTTGTGTGAAAGGGGCAGTAACATTTCTTTCAGGTGAACTTTTCCACTTAATTTTTTTCAATGACTTTCAGAAAATTCACACATACCTTTCAGATAAAAAGTCTTTAAAATTCAAGCTCTTTTGTTTTTCAGAAATGTTATTCCTGAATATTGTATTTTGTTATTCACTTCTATGCTTCTTCAGGAAGATGTTAAAATGGCTATTTCAAGTAGCTGCCTCAGAACATCCATGGCAGCAACTTTTAGAGTCTTAGTTTACCACACTGTGCCCACCACTGATGAGAAGGGGCTGATTCTGACAGTTACCTGCCTTTCTCTTGGCTTTAATCATATACATGAAAAAGTTATGACTAAGAACAGCAGGTTCTTACCACGCTGTTGTTGTCTTTTCATCTCTCTTTAGAGAGGAAGTATTTCAAGTATATTCTGGAAATTAGGACTGTGTTTTTCTCTCCTCATTTGACTGTGGGATTAAGAAATGCTAGCTGTGTTACCACAACTCATCTTAAGGTTTTCTTAGTCTGGATTGGAGCATGAATGAAATATAAATTCTTGAAAATGAGCTATTTGTGAATTTGCAAACCTGGATCAGAAGATTCTGAATTCAATTTCTGCTGCTTCTGAAATTTTACATTATCCTGGATGAAATGTTGTCATTTGTATGCCCCTTTTCCCTCCAGAGAATAAGGACTGACAGATCTGCATTTCATTCAATACTTTCTGTGCACTTGTGCTTAGATCCAAGCAATAGAGCCGTTAAATGTGAACATGGCTTTATTGATACTGAAGTGCCAAAGATAACCATGTGTTTGTACAGCACCTTGCAGACAAAAAGCAGAGCATCATTCGGGACATCTAAATACTATGATGATACAAGTAATGATGGTACAGTTTGCCATATAACAGAGGGAACGTGTACTCTGGCAGGGAAGTCTGTTTTAGATAATTATCTGCATAACAGATTGGGAAGAACTGCAATTAGCTACAACCATTAATGAAAAAGCACGATGCTTTGACAAGGAAACAGTTTAGATTAATCTGCAGGATAGATGTTGATTGATTCCTGAAAGAAGCAAAAAGGTCACTACTCTATACTAGAGTTTGTATTGCATTAAGATAATTAGGTTGAGGTATCTTTTTATTCTGAAAAAGTTTTTTAATAGCAAGGTAATGTTAGTTCTACAAAAACTGTCTGGCACTGGGCTAAATTATCATAATTGGTGATGTCAGTTCAACAGCTCATGCTGGATAGAAATAATTTGACAGGAGATTTATATGTTGTACTGGTCTTGAGACATTGAACTGTAACTGCTGTAGAATTCATAAATTTTTTCATCTTTTAAAATATCGAGCTTTGTTTTCCCAGTCAGCTTCTATACTGTTGCTCCACTGTTATTTAAATAAACATCCATTTTGTGCAAACTACAAGAAGATTAAGCATTTCCTGAAGTTGCTGGTTAAAGAAAAATAATGGCTGCATTTTTTCTTGGATCAATTCTGTTTGCCATTTGTCCCTGGCTCTAATGGAGAACTGGAGAGAAAGGCTCATGTGTCTAATGCTAGTCAGCAAAGTAAAGCCTGTGTGTCATGAGTGATGTTTTTTAGTTCTGCCTTCATAGATGGAGCCAAAGAAATTGTATTGTGCAAATAGAACCTATAATAGCATGTGTCATTTTCCATCTGTCCTCTTTTTTTCTAAATTGATATATTGACTTTTTTGTTAGTGTCTGTTACTTGAACAATAGAAGACAAACATGCATTTTCTGAAATTCAACAGTGTTGTTAACTTGTTTGGCATTTACAGTGGAATTAGTGTCATCACTGCTTCAGGGTTGAAGCTGGAATACATTTGAGGCTCAAACACACAACTGAGTCACTCCGTGCCAGCTTAGCTGCAGCGAGACTGGGCAAAGACATGGTCAAAAACATGGGCCTAAAAATCAGTAAAAGGGTTTTAAATGTTATTTATCTTTGTGCTTGTTGATCTATCCATGACTTCTGCTGCCCTTGAGCGTGTGCCTGGTCACACCACCTGTGGCAGTAATAGGTTGCACTTCAGCTCTGCCTCCAGCTGTTGCCTTTGCTGGACTGATGCTGTCCAGGGCAGGTGTTTTGCTGCAGTGCTGACACTTGATATGCCAGAATAAAAGTTCTCCTACAGCATGGCCTAATGCAGCATTCATAGGCTGCTTGTTCTCAACCAGCAATGTGTTCTGCTGGTGTTACATGCTCGTGATATATTGCCCCGCTTTTGAGCTCTCTCTTGCTGAAGACAGTGTTCCCATGTGGCCTTCAACCACATTTTGATCACTACTTGATGTAAGGCTTTTCAGCATCCATTCACCTTTTCTCTCTTTTGCTTCTTTTTTTTGCTAGTCGGACTGAAAGTCCTCACTCAGATAGACTCTGTCTCTCATTTGTACAACCTTGGGAACTCTTCTTCCGAGGTGAGTTGTTTGGATTCTGTGGAGGTTTCCTCTCGCTCAGCCCTCAAACATGCTTCTCTTCCCTGATGCTAGACACCAGTCAGGTAAGGGGATATAAATTATATAAAGTCAAGGGTAGCCTTTTATGTCATCTGATATTAATTTTGGTACCCACAGCGAAAATCCCTGTAGCCTAATTCCCTTTGCAATTATGAATCTTTTTCATCCCAGTAAGTATATGTATGTCAGTGCAAATTACAATATTTTACCTGATAGCCAGCATGTAGCTCATCCTGTGCCAAGGTGGTAGTAACAGAGAGTGTTTACAGAGCTATGGATGTCTGGATTTACAGGTGAGGTTTTCCATTCAATCCTGATCAGACCACTTTTACTTAAATGGCTGCATTTGTGACATAGCATGGTTTGGTTTAGTCATCAGTCAGGTAGCAGAGAAGGTTACCATACTATCATTTATTTTAATATGGATGAGTAATTGCAAAGGAAAACAGAGCTGATTCCCTATGCTTCCTTATACACGTTATAAAAATATTCTTACATAGTAATTAGATACCTCAGATGAGTTTTCAGATAAGCAATAAAAATTGCAAAAAATTCTACTGCTTTTTGAAATTTCCTTTCCATATTAGCAGTGCAGCTCAGCCCTCTCTCCATCTGCATCAAAGCACAGCCTTGTCAACAAAGCATCTGAATCATGAGACAACCACACAGGAGTTAGTTAATTAGCAAAGGAGTGTGCAGTATGTGGTCATGTTGGATTCATCAGGTGTTTGGAGAAGGAAAGATAGCAGATGTTTAATTCATATCTGTCCAGTGGAAACACATCACAGCTCATATGCTTTTTCATAAAAAAAAAAACATATAAACTTCGGTGAACAAAAGGCCTATTTGTCTTCTTTAGTGACCTGCTTTACTGTGTATCCAGTTTCATCTTGTTAAATATGTACAGAACACAGACTTTGCAAAGGCAGTGTCTTTGCACTCAGTCTAGCAGGGCACAAAGGCCTCACACAAAATTCTCCAGGGTGACTTTGTAGGCCTGGGGTTGTGACTGGCATCTTCTAACTTAGAGGAGAATGGAGATTTGTGAGTACCAGGAGAGAGAATAAGATTTTTGCTTTTCAGCATCATCTTTAGGCTTTATCCCTGACACTAGAAGAATGACAGTAAAGCATAGATCAGATCCATAAATTCTAGTCTGAGACCTGAAAGCCTTTCCCCAAGATTATTTCATAACCCTGAAATTAAATTAAAAGTGTTGTATTAAGAGTGTAGAATGACAACCTTTCCCATGTACTTCAGGAGACAGATTTCTTGTTCCACCACAGCACCCTGAGCACTTCAGTCAGAGGGAAGGCCAGCAGTGCTCCTGACACATTTTCAGCCAACCTTGAGGTGCATAATCTCAGTCTGAAGAATATATGGCACTTTCAGCACTGCAAATGCACAGTATCAGATGAAAATGGGCAAAATAACATTTATTCCACCCTTCATGAAATGCTTCTGTTTTTCTCTTGCTTGTAGAACTTTATTATTTCTGTGAAACACAGAGTCTTCTGTAATAATTAGATGGAACACAATTCTAGCTGTACTGCCAGTGAGATCTGCTGTCGTGCTGGCAGCAAGCTATTCTGCTGGTGACACACCCACATCTCCAAGTGAGCAAAGCCAACAGGTTTCATTACCACAGGCAGCAAAGAAAACACTTTCTTATGTATTAATTCAATGAAATTCCATAAAGGTGAAGGGCACAGTTAAAGTGAAAACAGTTAAAACAAGAATTCAAGGGAGAAAGGAAGCTGGTGCCAAGAATGCTTAAATAACCTTTATCTGCCCCAGTGTTTGTACCAAAGTAACCTCTTAGTTTCTTCAGTAAAAGGCTGTGTTTGTTGCCTACCATTCAGTCACTTAGGGGACGCATTTAGTCCCACGTTTATACGTGCTATGATACAGTAATAGGATTTGTGTACCACTGTTATCAGTGTGGGGATAGTATCCCATCAAGAAAAGCTTTGAACTTTTCCTTCAGAATGAAAAGAACTGAAGTAACAAATCTCATTTCTGTAGATTTCTGCGTCATGATTTATGCAAACTCAGGCTTTTTTACAGTTGCAAAATTTATAAGAGTAGCCTTCCAGCTATGTTCTCTGATGTCAAAAGCTTTTCCCTCAGCCAGATGCTGAAGATAGTGTCCTGTTTCCTCTTAACTCTGAATTGCCCATGCCTCTGTCAACTTTGTTTGAAATCTGCTTGTAAATTTGTAAGCCACACAGCATGTGAGCCTACATGCACAAAAAAGTACTCCTACCTTGTGACTGTTACAGTCCTATTTCCTTTGGGAACCAGCTGATTAACCCAAACCAGAGAACTCCTGGAGCTGTCAGGAGGTGCTTTGTATCCAAAGGCTAAACTTTGCCTTATGGCTTGGCAAATTAGTGCTCTCATAACATACCAGTGACTGAGTCAGGTCAATCTTCTTTTGTCTAAAGGTTGGGTTGTGAGATGTGTGGTGATGTATGGAAAAGACCTCTGTGTTTGTTGTGGAAATAGGTCCACATCCTGTAACACAGACCCATTGGAAAACAAAGCTCCAAGGGAACTTCAGAGTCTGACACGCGGTCCCTCCCAGCTCATGGTGGACTGACACATGATTGTATCATGGTTTGTAGTAAATTTCCTTTCTTATTTGCAAATAACTCCATTATCTCCCCAGGCAAGATATTTGAAGAACTTTCTTACTGTTACCAGAAGACTGTGCTAAGAATTAATAGACTTTTGGAAGCTTCAAGCTTTACTATCAGTTATATCCAAATGAGAATCTGTTGGTCTCACCATCATAGACAAAGATGTAAAGTATTCATTTATCAGTTGTGTTTAGTCCACTAATGCACACCATCTTGGCAGGGCACATATAGATTTCTTCATTACAGCGAGGCCTGTGAGGTCACCCGAATTCTTTCTACGCTCCTGATTATGCACCTCTGAAGAGGAATGGACTCTGGACCCAAGCTTTTCTGCTCATTCCTCCTTTTCCTCTTGTGTGCTCCACTCATCTCCTCCTCCTGACCATTCCAGCTCTTTCATTGCTAGAACTCTGTTGCTTTAACAAAACAAGGGGGCTAATGATTGAGGTATAACTGCACACTGTTTTAAGGATACCTGCAGTAAGCATAGACCGTCACTTGTGAAAATGGCACTTGTAGAAAGATCTCACTGGTTTCTCTTACAGTTTGTTATTCTGCTTGCTTACAAAAACACTCTAGTGATGATCTCAGACAGGAAAGCTGAAAGAGTAACAAAATCTATTATAAACATTGACTACAAACTCCACTAAATGTCTAAACCTTTTGGACTGTTCCCAGCCCTTTCTAGACGTGAGAGTTCATTGGGGTGCGGCTCTCTGAATTTCCAGACTTGTTTCATGTGAGGATAACCTGATCCATAAGGGCAGACACATGTGAGAAATTTCCCTACTGGCCCTGACATAAATAGCCATCCTGCT
Organism: Sakesphorus luctuosus; assembly: GCA_013396695.1. Lineage (NCBI taxonomy): Eukaryota > Metazoa > Chordata > Aves > Passeriformes > Thamnophilidae > Sakesphorus > Sakesphorus luctuosus. Next base: position 913,697 of record VWZD01005403.1, read on the forward strand.
GGTGGAGGGGCATTGTTTTTAGTGGTGAGTTTGTGGCTCAGAATCTTCTCTTAATCTCGCATCAGGCAACTACCTGGAGCCAAGAAGTTGTTTGCTGCCTTCTGCTGCCCAGTAACTAGCTGTTCTGTAGGAACTAATACAGTTGAAGACCTTTCCAAGTTGCCTGGTGATGACATTCTCTGAGAGTCCATCTGGATGTTATTCAATACTCTTCTGCCCATCTCTCTGTGTAGGGGATTGCATTCAGGGAATATACCTGCTGGGTCTCTGCGCTGCTCCACTGACCACCCCATGTTCAAAGTATGGAGCATCCTTTGTTAACAGCTACTCATTAAGAAACAGTTGCTAATATTTTCTGTCTTGCATTGTCAATCATAGCAACAACTAAAATATTATCTCTTGTATGACTTAAATGTTACCGATAAATGTCCTTTTTTGACACTGGACAGATGACTCTGAAAAATCCTAACATCCCTACGTGTGTGTAGTGTAGAACTTGCAGTTCTGGAGAAAAATAGTATAACAGGATTTGAAAGCCAAAATATCTCCATACTGTTACAAACATTGCAACAGACTTACATGGATAGATCATTTTGCTTCTTGGATGCTGTTTCCTTTTGTCTTTTGTCAGTTTAGCTCATAATTTATGAGGAGTGTTGCCCCATATTATATATATTATCTGACTTAAGCCACTGTCATAATGCAATTAATTAATACTTTTCAGTGTCTGCAAATGAGCCACAGTCCTTAAGTGTTTAGTGGCTCTCCTTTACTGATGAATCTATGGTGGTCACAGAAAAGCAGTGGTAACTTCAGTTAAGAGACTATCCAGAAGGATCCTTGCCTGCTTCTCTGTCTATCATTCTTGCCTACATAGCCGCAAATGACACAAGGCATTCTTCCCACCACTGCATCCTTCAGGGTGGGTAAACACCTAATAGTTTGTTTAATTGGAGGCCAGCTCACTACAAGTTCCTTTAATAAAAAGAGAGGGTTCTGGTAAAGGTCATCCTATCTTGATATCTCAGGAACTAGGATAAGTTAATTGGTTCTGGGCCAAATGTAGGACTGCTAGAAATGAGTGCAATTCTGTTAAGACAAGTGGAGTCATAGTTACTTGTTACCATTTTAATTAAACAGGCAGAGTTTATTATTACAGTGGAGTAAGTTTAGTCTGTCAATTAAACAGGCTCATAGTTATTAATAGGTTAATGGCTTTTAAAAATAAAATTGCCACGTCATTAATTCTTGCTGCCTCAAGGTTAGTGTGTTTTGGTGCAGCTGTACTTCAGAGCAAGAGTTCTGTCCTGTGCAATAACCTAGTTATGACACTTAGCACTGAAAAATGAGACAACAGTGGTATCTGATGTATGAACACTGTGCTGGAGAGCAAGTGTGTAGAAAGCTGATATGAAGTGTGAAAATATAAATCAGGTTCCTGCCAAGCCAGGCCATGTGTGAAACAGAAGTTATTGCAGGGGTGCTGACAGGTGTGAGCAGCAGCCAACATGGAGCTCTTCTGCGAGTGCTTTGTATTCAGAGCTTTCTAGTAAGTGAATTCCCTCTCATTTTTCCATGTGAAAAGATTGTCTTTTTAATTTTTTTTTACAGATAATGTGCTGATATAATTGATTCTGTACTAGTCTAGGCCCTGCAGACCCTGGAAAGGAGGGGTTCTGCTTTCCTGCCTGCCTTGGGCTCCCTGTGTAAACCTGGAGAGTTCACATGTCCTTACAAAGCGATAAAAGGGTGGAGGTGACTGAATGCTGAAGTGAAATAGAGTTGTGTTAGATCTGCAGAACTTGTGTTGACCCCCTTGGGATGCACAGCTTCTACATCAAGAAGCCATGTGGTAAGGCAGGTGGGAATGAGTTTTCTGAAATTTTGGGTAGGGGTTGGGAAAAGAAAAGGTATGGATGCATTTAAACCTTCAGCCCTGTACATACATTTAGAGCAATTCAGAAGGAACCCCAGAAGCTACACTGGGAGCAGGATATAAGGACAATTTGGGATCTGAATGTAACCTGCTTCTCTGCTTTTCTTGCCATAAACCAGAATACATCCCCAAAGGACATCTTTGTGTACAAACATGAGACTTAATACTTATTGTCTCTGACACTGCTGTGTCATCTGACTCAGTATGCAATTAACTGAATTGTTTCTGGAAAACAGGAGGCACTTTGACATTGTCCATATGCATGACCAAGTGAAATCTGAGGTCAAGGCAGTTGGATATGGTGGTACCAGAGAGTCTTGGGCCTTGCCTGTCTATAACTTGGAGGAAAAATAACCACTTGTGACAGTTAAAAACGAGAAATGAAAGCTGTTCGTATGCTCTGGTCAGGCTTTTTACTGAGCACTCCCAAAGGGCTGGTTCTGGAGAGTCCTTCGGGAACAGCTGGAGCTGAAAGACTCTTTTCCAATGCTGAGGTGGAACATCTTTGTTGTCCATGTTTTTTCTACCAGCTGGTTCACGATAAGGGATTTCTGACATCAAGGTGCTGAGACCTGAAGACAGACAAGGATCTTCATTGCCTGAGCATCTTCCCAGAGTTTACTGAACCTGCCCAGAGCTGGTGCAGTGCACACAGAGCAGGACATGCGTGGTGTGAAGATGGAAATGGACTCTTTGGGCACCTCAGGAAAATTCTGAGTCAGAGAAGAAGAGGAGAGGGTCTTTGACAATGTGCAGTAGAGGCTGTGTGGTTTCTAGGGATGATATATTTGCAAATGGATCTGCTTTACCTTTGTTTCTGTGCCTCTCACATTCTCATCAGCAACTTAGTAGACAGTGGGAATAGGCTGTTTGGGTGATAGCAGGTATCTGGGGTAAAAATGATGGAGCAGCTCTCTGAAACCTCTACATTTATAATAGAAGCCAAGGTAAAAGTCTGACCAGTTGAGCAAATAAGGAGCTCATTAGCACCAGCCCCTGACAAGTACCTTCACAGAGGCCACAGGAGGTTGTTTTGGATAATCTCAGCACAGAGGTAACAAATCCTGCTCAAGCACTTTGTTCTCTTGTGTTGGCAATGGGATTTTGTGGCCCATTTAATGTGTTAGTGTTGAAATAGAGTTGATTATGTTGTAGCATGAACTAGATATTTCTTTTTTTGTGGCAAGACCTTTCCAGCTTTGGATTTAAAAGCCTTAGGCCCTGATCCAGTCTTTCCAATGCTTTTGCTGACAGCTGGGATAGGCCTTTGGTGCTCTCATTTTGGCCCAGTACCTGCTAAGTCCTTGGCTCCTCCATTTTCTGGCATCTTCTGCAATAGATTAGATGATACAAAAAATGCCTTGGCTTCTAGGTGCAATTTCACATATGGTCAAGTGAGCTCAGCACTTAGTTATGGGGTTTTTTTCCTCAATCCTCCCTCCTGGTGATAATTCCAAGAGCATATTTGGAAAATGGAAGTGGAAAATAGGAAAAATTGAGGCAAGTACTGGAGATCTGAAAGTATGGAGCTCTTGATACGAGGGTGATACATCAAACAGAAAAACATCTCCAAGCCATCTGAAGAAAGTATGATGCATGGGTTTTGTGTGAAAGATGAAGGAGCTGGAATGTTAATGCTCTGAGCTAATTGGGAGGCATCTGTACTGGCCTGATACAGAGGCAAAAGCATGAATGAGAAGCATTAAAACCTATTAGTTAGCCAGCATTTTTTGGAAACAGAAACTGAGCAGTGCACTAATGGAGCCAATAGGACAGGAAACATCTGTCATACTGACACAGTCAGCTTTGTGACCAGAAAGGATCCTACCTTACAGTCTTTGCTAGGGCAGGCTGAAGAATTTTAAGTTGAACATTTTAGAGAGCACATTCCACCTTTTTGCATCAATTACAACTATGTGTTGTTTTAGTCTCAGCTTTGATGAACTAGAACTTACTTAACAGTGCCCCCAGTGCAGGGGTCACAGCACCAAGCCTGACAGAACTCAAGAAGTGTTTGGGCAATACTCTTGGGCATGTGATGTGACTGGGGGATGGTCCTGTGCGGGGCTAAGGGTTGGACTTGATGATCCTCATGGGTACCTTCCACTCGGCATATTCTGTGATTTGATCCTGACCATTTGGTGGGATTTTTTAAGCTATCCTCTTGACAGGCCACTGTTAAATGTTTTCCTCACTCATATGCACATTTGTAGTTCAGCTGCTGAAATTAAAAAAAAAAATCATCTGTAGTCATGACCATTATGTCTAAGCATTTATATCTTCTTATTGGCAGTATTTCTAAAGTCAGTAAGTGTGGGTCTTTCTAAGTAACAGAAAAAGCAGAGTTGCTGCTAAAAATCAGGCATTGGATTTATAGATACATCAACATACAGTAAGCATGGAGTGTCCAAGCCCATCATCAGTTCTACTCTGTAGGGTAGTAATAGAAATAGGTAGTAATGTGCTTGGTAGAACCATGTGTAGGTGGGATCACCAGATCACTTTACACAGGCTTACTGAGCGATTATCTCAGCTCCACATGTAATTACCACTCAACTCACAGCATCTGCCAGGACATGCATGTTTTTGACAAGCATTGTAACAGACACATCTGCCTTTGAGCCCGCTCTTAATTTCTTTTTCTTGTATAACCACTGCTGCTGCTTTATACTACAAAATTATATTGTTGGAGCTGAATGTAATAACATTAGTATCAAGATACAATTTTGAAGAACGAAAGAACTTTTAAGATGGCAGATATTAAAGAGAAGATAAATACTCCCTAACAAACATCTCTGCTATGAAGCTTTGTTCACATGTTTAATTTAATGGGCAAATGATTAACCAGCAGCCTGAATCAAAAACCTTTTAGTTTGGCTTGCTCCTACTGTTTTTCTAGTAATTTAGAAAACTGCTCCTAGCTGTTCTGGAAGACTGACGGAAGAACAGACCCAAGAGATTTCAGAGATACAAGCAAGTTCCTGGTAGCTGTAAATAAAAAATGCATTATAATGTCTTCACATTAGAGTGTATTTAGAGTTCCAAATATATCCTGCTGTGGGCTCTGTGGGAGGTGTGCTCCTGCTGTGCATCTCCCCAGGGATGTGAGGCTCTTCCAAGGTCATGCAGTGCTTTCAGTCCTGCTCTGCAGTGTGTTTTCCTCACTGATGTGCAGTGTCAGCACTCAGTCCACAGCAGGCTCCACATGTTCCCGAGGGACAGGCTTTGTTCCTGCACTGTGCCATATGGAGCCAGATGCTTTAATGCAGCCTGGCAGTTGATGTACTTCAGACTTGTCTCTGAGACCATTAGGGTTCATGCCTTTCTTGAATTTGAAGATCAAGAATACTGGATGCTGGCTGAACATTTCTTTTGAAGAGCAGAGTCATTGGCTCCTGAGGAGACAGGAGCTACTGTTGATTGAGGATACACACAAACACCCTCTTTCAGGAGTGAAGGAGGTGTGTAGCCATGGCGGGACCATTCCCCCAGGGCTCCATCGAGCAGATGGCTCCCCCAGTTCAGCCAATTGGTTGGTGTGGATGCAGGCACAGGAAAGCTGTGTATGGTTACTGCCACATGTCCATCAAATGTCCTAGGAGTATTTGCCCCATGTGACAGGAGCTGAGAGGAAAGGATGACCTTCTCAAATCTTCTCAATTAAGTCACCCCGGATAGGGGACTCCAGTTAGTTACTGTGGCTGCAGTGGATTTGGCCTTGGATTTAAATGAACCTTTAACCTTTACAAAAAAAAAGGGTGAAGGAAGCAAAAGCTTTTTGATCCATAAACTCACTTATTCTGAAATCAATACCTGCATTTCCTGGAACTCCTTGGCAGTTATGTCTGGGGATTTCTTGAAAGTGCATCACATAAAGCCTCAATATTTGCTTTTGCTGGAATAGTATTACATAGATGCATCCTGGGAAAGTGACATCTTTCTTACTAATGTGAAAACTGAATCGGAGTGATGCTTCTTGAACTAACAGTATCTGTGTGTTCCCACTTCCCAGTATAGCATTGGCATATACATATTGGGATTTTTGTCAACTCTCATGACAAAGATAGGCAGGAGTCCAGTGATCTGTGAGATTTTAGCACGACTTTTGCATTGAAGTGTCTTAAAATACAGGAATTGGTTTTGAACCTTGTGACCACTGCAACTGCTTGAGATCGCCTTAACACTTGGTTTGTGCCCTACTTCTGCAGCAACACAATGAACTCTGTTGTCTCTGTTACCTGTCAGATGTTTGTTGTTTTAAATAGGTGACAGTAGCATCTAAGAATTATTAAAGTTTTAGTAATTATTGTGGATTCGGATGGAAAAGCAAAATTTTGTCCTTGCAAATTATTCTTTGAAATGAATGATATAATGGCTAATATCAGGACTTAATTGAGTAGTTAAAAGAAGTGCTGGTAGCACTAGCATTGAATTTTTATTATGGCCCAAGTGATTTAGTTTTCAGTGCTATTAATTTTCCTCCTGTGAGAGCTGTCAGTATGTTTGATGCATCTGACACCCTACTGAAACCAGCAGGGAACTGTTAGTGTACAGGGTGTGTTTAATGGGTCACCCAATAAGTTGTTGTTTTCTGCAAGGACTTGATGACAGGACAATATTTTTTTGTTGGGCTTACACAAGGTATCTGAATTTTTGCAGTGTATTGTGGTACAACTTTGTGAAATGAGCTGCTAATGAAATAAGTTCTGAGAATCTGTATCATTAAACTGCTGAGAGCTCTAAAACCACTATGTTAAAGTACAATGTGTACTTACTGCAAAGGAGGAACTGTAAGCTTTCTGGAATAGAATCTAGCTATAAATTACCAGGAGTTTTTAAAACTAACACTAAGTGGTCTTGGTTTTAGAAATTTTCATAGTTTGAGGTTGCTAGTGGTTTCCTTTAAAAAAATTATGTGTCTGTCCTCTCTTGATACAACCTCTTCATTCGCATTTTATCCAGTGGTCATTCATACTATTAAGCATGATAGGGGTCTGAGATTGTTGTTCCTGCTTCTAATGTACAGTAAGATTTTGGTACAACTGAACAACAAAGATTTAGTTTATAATGTGGTACATCACAAAATGTTTAAAGCTTTGTCATGAATTCCTTTATATGTGGACTGTGACTGAACTTCCATCGTGCAGATCTCTGACATGGAAAGGGTGGGAGATAATGAGGTAGAACTTTCCTGGTCTGTGAGTGTGGATATGTAGGGGAAGACTGGGGAGGTTACTGGAACCATCAGCACTCGACTGCTTGGCAGGTAAGGGAGAGGAGGATTCTTTATTCCAATACCCTGACATAAACTCATACAAAGCCTATTCAGCTTTTTACACCAGGCAAAGAAACTGAATTGTCAGTACCCATACACCTACATTTTGTTTCCTTTAGGTATTTTTGCCACTTTTACCTGGCATCTAATCGAATAATAAATCCCAGGTTTCCACTAAGGCAGGTCATGGACTAGGACACAACTGAAGATGTGTATGTTATTCTGAATCTGACCACTATGTGTTCAACAGAGGTTTTGGATAAAAGGTAACACATAGGTAGTGTAGCTGCCTTGTTTTTCTCAGTTTGCAGAACTGGAATAACAGGACAGTTCTGTCATATTCACTGAGCTGCTCATTTGCATGTGGAATTCATTTGCATGCTATTGACATTTGAGGGAGAGCACAGGGAAGTGTCTGGGAGGATCTGCATTTGATGCAGAACAGATCTCTGGCTGCAGTCAGATGGGAACAAAATTATCCTGGCCTGTGGGAAAAACGACAAACTAAACTTGGCTTCACAAAACTGTCTCAGTTGTGCAATTTTTGTTTGGAAAGATGCAGCAGTGCCATAGAAGTAAGGCATAGATGTTAGATATGGGTAGGAAGGAGAACTTCATTGCAAATGATCTTCTGGGATGCATAGCTTCCTTCCCTCTTTGGGAAGTTCTTGGGGATTCACCCTTTCCATCTTCAAAACACTTTTCTGGGTCATTGAAAGGCTCTGTAGAGTGCAAAGTTCTGTTCTTTACTTTGCTGATCAGGTTGGTGATATTGTATAAAAGACACTTTTTGAAAGGTAGCCTATGAATACTTTCTGAGGTTCTGAAATACACCAGTTACACACTTGACAGCAAAATGTTTCTTTGATTTAATAAGTACAGGATCCAGGAAAACTTGTCCGGTGTTTACCAGGACCAAACAGTCTGGTGGAATGGGTATTCAAGGTAGTGAACCGTGGGTGGAATGACGCAAATGTGTGTGGACACTCTCAAAGCTACTCTTTTGCTCAGGCTGAATGTTAATGACACTTCCATGTCTCATGATAAATTCATTCAGACGTTAAGTCATTGGAAAAATTACTCTCTGAAAAGTATGCATGTGTTGCTGCTGACTCAAACCCTTGTAATAGCAGCATGCTTGGAAAAGAAATAAAAAGTTTTAGTTATTTTGTGATCTTAAAAAACAAAAGCTGGCAGAAAATGTCCTGGATTCAGACTAATGTGGTCATTTCAGTTTGTCCAGGACACTTAACTTCCCCATGGCTCAGTTAAAGACTGGGAGCAGCTGGGATGTTGGTGGGTAAAGGAGGAGGCCCCTGTTGCCTATAACCAAAGATGACTTGGAGCAATTAGGTTTGGACTGGAGAGAGGATTTTTGTGTTCAATTAGTGTGTTTGGTAACATTTTTTAATAGTTTTTAAAAATAACAGGATTATGGTTATGATTTAATTTACTTACTTCTTTCTGTAATTGCTTTAATTTCTAGACTGGCACTGAAACTTCATCTAATTTTAATTAGTGGAAGACTACTGTCTGAGAAAACAGAGCAGCACCTTTTGGGACAGCACCTGAGGTGAATGTATTAGAGCATTTTCAACACAGCCAAGCGGTAAAAGTAATTGTTCAGCTTGTGCAGTGATGCTGTGAGTATTCTTGGCAAGAAATAGCCAGTTCTAGATTTGATGAGCCTTCCTATGTGATTTTGGTCAACTTTTACTAGATTTTTTTTTTGTGCCTCAAGTCTATTGGTTTGGTTGTTCTGCAAGAATATATTCCTTATATTCCAGGGACAGCTATCTCCTTCCTACCTGTGTGTATAGCAGCTGGTACAGTCCATCCTCATAGGTGTTATTGTAATACAGAGCTCACTCCTGTTGTTATAAAGCATTCCCATTCATGTGAGCAGGAACTGAGCCTCAGTAAAACTGGGGAAAAGGCTTCATTGGGTGAGGGGGAGGGTGCACTGGCCTTGTGTTAGATTTCCCCAGAGACACATTAGGTGTCTGGAGCGTGAAGTAGGGCTGAGCATTGTGTAAGTCTCCTCAGTGTTTTTTCATCTGAGAAAGGATGAGCTTTAAATTCTGTATTTAGTTCAGGCACCTGGATTGTTTTATATATGTTGCACGTAGTAGCTGTACAGTCAGGGCTTAAAGGAGTTCAGTTTAGGGTGGGAGAGGAAGAAATATATCTATTGCAAAAATTCCTTTCCATTTCTATGAAGATGTTGGCTGGATGACCAGTGGCTGGCATCTCCTGTATAGGAAATACTTGCATATAGGCTTGTATATGAGCAACACCCCCACTAAGATGCTTTCTGTTAAGAAATGCTTAGCAATATGCTTAAGCAAGGAACTGACAAATCCATCACAAAATAGAGGCTTGCCATTCTGTCCTGGAATTTTTTTTTTAAAACGCATATGCATGTTCTTTATGTGCAGGAATAGGTAAGCTTGTGCTATTTTAAGCATGTGGACAATATACAGAAGTTTACAAATCAACTCAAACCTAAGTGCTTAGGTAATATCAAGCTTGAAGATTAATCTGCAGCAGAAGCTGCTGCTAGCTGAACACTGAAAAGAGAATTAGTTCCTAATTTCTCCTTCAGTGGCTACTGAGAGGAACATGTATCCCTCCAGCCTGACATTACATAAAATTGTCATTAGTCTGTGGATTCCAAATTCTGTGAAGTTTGAGTTTTAATCTTTAAGATTTAGTCATATAAAGACAGACTGTGGAAAGGTCTGACAGGTGCTGATTTACATCAGCTGACACTCTGGTTCAGGGGCCACGTTGGTGTCCGGACAGGTCTGGATCCCACTGTGAGGCAGTGGGCAGTTCCTGTGCTCCTGTAGTGACTCCAGTTTTCAGGGTGTACTGTAACTGGAATGCAGTTCCCAGCTAACCCAGAGTCACTTCTGAAAAACTATTTCACAAGGGACTTCACTGAGGTTTGAAAGATATCCACGCATTTAGAAATGGTGGGTAAATCCCTCATTGCATTAGAAAATCCCATTTGGTTCTTATTGCCAGTTGACTTCCAAGGGAATTGAGCTTGTTTGTGGTTTTGAAAAGTCCCATGTCTACTTAGATGAATCTTTATCTACTTAAAATTCTGACTATTGACACTTTTGAAAATATCATCCGATAAGTAGCAAACTGGGGAGTTGTTCTGTGTTCCTGTATTGGAATTTTAGTGATTGCTAACATGGTCCTGTCCATAGGGTGAAACCTTTTCTTTAGCAGGAAGATTACCTTCTGGCAAATGCCAATTAATTGATTTTTTTCTATTTAATTTATCTTTATGATATTTCTTCTGCCATATTTTAAGGTGTGTGAGCTGCACAGATCAGAAAGGATTTCTGTGCCTGGAAGTTCAAAGGAAACAGTGTTTACATATTGGGCTCCTGTTGCACCGAGCAAATTTTCACAAAACCAGAGTCTGACCTTTAGAGCTGCTAGCACTGTATTTAATGTGCTTGTAATTTATTTGAAGGCTTCACTGATTTTTATTTTAGCTTTTAATATCTGACACATTCATGTTACTTACAGGATTCTGCCAAAAGCAATTCCAATCGCAACTGAAAGGGAAAAGATGCAATGTCAAACACCTCACTCCCTATTCACCGTTCATAGAAAATCTGTATGAATGGGAATATCAGATAACTGCCTAGGCTGGGAGGTTAGTGATTTTTAGAAAGAGTATCAGCTAACTTGTGCATGCAAGAAGCATCTCATTTCTAACAGCCAAGTAACTAACTAGAAGTGCAGGGTGAATTTCACCTCATGAAGTGTTGGTAGTGAACAAACTGACAGATCATGAAAGTCATCCAGCAAAAACTAAGCTGGATTTGAGTAATTTATGAAAGCTACAGTCATTTGTTCTGTGAGTGCTGGCAAGAAGCAGCAGGTGTGGCTGTTTGTCTGGCTGCAATGATGCTCTGCAAGAGTAGGCAGCCAAGCCAGCACCAACAACTGCAGCTGGCACTGACACTCAGTGAAGGAGCTCAGACGGGTTTTAGTCCTCTGGACAAAGTTTCCTTGCTGCAGTTCCAGGCCCAGAACTGCTTTGAGGTAGCAAATCTTCAATACGAAGCAGAAAGGCACAAACACTGCAGATAGAGAGGAAGACACCACATGTGTCCTGTCGGCCTCTCTAATAGGGTCCAAAGGCCTTGGAGCAAAAGATGAGTTCTTGTGTCTGTCCTGGATATTACCAAATGTTCATCCAACCTATTATTCTTCTTGGCCTTGTAGTTAAGATTGTCATGTCTGTTCTAGACTGTTTAATATCTGATAGGCCTTTGCTGTGAGGATTTGCTGTTAAATATCTCTGTGGAGCTGGGCTATGGCCTGTGGGCTTGCTCTGTCTTCCCCCTGCACCAAACGCCTCAGTGACTCTTCACAGAAGAGTACAGTAGCAGAACAAGGCGAACGAGGCAGGGAAGACACAGCTTCCCTGCATATTCTACCATTTTCCAGCAGTTTGCAGCTCGAGGATTTCCTGAACCAATGGCATTATCCTTGTGGTAAATTCTTGATGGAATCTGATAGTCCTCTTTACAGACTCTTCATCTCTTTGGGAAGCCAGGGATACATGTGGCATGAAGAACAGTACTTTTTTCCTCTCTGGACTTCCACGGATTGCTGAGCTGCAGTGCCCAGCCAAGGCAGGTTTCAGAGGCCAACAGGATCGAGCTGGAAGGTGAGTTGTACCAAGTGTCAGTCAGAGACTGTCAAGGACCCCCCAAACTGCCTGTGGGAGCTGCAGCTAAAACAAAGGCTGACCTGCTAAGTGTGCTGGGCAGGCTGTGGTCATAAGGGCTGTTTGTATCAGAGCTGCTACTTGATAAATCTGCATGTGGCACTGGGCAAAAAGTTAAGCCAGTGGTACGTGAGACAGGGGGAGGCTGTAGAGACTTATGCTGTTGGCAGGCCAGAAGGCAGAAACCAGAAGCTAAAGTGACTACTACTGGGATAGAAAACTTAAAAGAGTGACAGAGGCAGCGGGCCCCACATCCTGCAGCATTTCTGCCTGAAATGAGAAGAGTTATTTGGCATCAGAGTTGAGTAAGACTGTACAAATACAGAAAAATACTGCTGGAAATGGAATTTCTGCCAAATTCAAAATTAGTGACTGTGAGTGACAATTGTTAGCAGATGTCAGGTTTATATTTATTTACTTGTTTTATGGAATGTTAATAGGTTTCATTTTTATCTTTTGTGTGTGTTAGTTTTTCAAATTTTCTCATGTGAGGGGCAGAGAATTTGTGTACCAGCTCTTTAAAATGGCAACATTGAGGCATCTGGGTGAGGTTGTGTAGGACAAGGAAGTTACTCTGTATGTTTATTGCTGCTGTAGATCTTGTTTGTTTAGAGAGTCAAACATCATTAAACAGCTCAGCTGATAGGCAGAATAACCAGTTTACCCTCTCTGGCCTGGTGTTGGTCATTATCACCCACCTAGCTTCTCTGCAGAGCCTGCTGATAAAATTAACATCCCTCCAAAAACTAACTAGCTGTCAGACAAGAAGTCTGTGCACTAGCAAGGCAATGCCAAGACCTATCCCTTTCCCTGGGAAAGAAAAGCAAGGACTTGCAACTTAAGTGTGTCATGGACTGCAGCGGCTCAGGGCTCTGGAGCCGTCCCTGAACTGGCTCTGCATTGCAGCTGCCACAGCTGTGGCTCTCTCTGATAGTCCTCCACATTTCAAGGAAAGCATGCAGGGAAAAGGAAGAGCTGTATAATTTGCTTCCAAGGTAGTCCTTTCACTCCTGGCTGTTGACATTGTTCTTGGTAAAACGGACTCTGCAAAAATCCGTGTTAGCAGCTGTTTTCCCAATCAAAGTGTTTTCCTTGGATGAGAGTGTCAGCTGGCTGAAAAGAGTCTCAAACCATCTGACTTTCCATGGTGGGGTTGGAGGTGTTACTTTTATCACCAATAAAATATGAGAACCTTGGATGTGGTATTACCTGGCTGGCTTACACATCCTAGTAAAATTTCCAACAGCTCTTTTTGTTACTGCCAGCTTAATTTAAATCTCCTAATTTTTCTGTGCAGGGAAATGAGCAATAGAAGCTGAAGGGTGGATTTTGCAATTGGCTTCTTCCCCAAAAGGGCATATACTTTGTGTGCTGAGTAGGGGAGAGATGGAGTGGGATAGGACAGGGTAGGACACAAGTTTACTTCTCTGTAGTTTGAAAGGGAATTTGAATATTTATTCTCAATTTATGTGCAACTTCCTTGTGTAGGCAGCTAGACCCTTGGCAAGGACTTGGTGTCCTTCTTCATTTCAGGATTCTTGGGAATTTTATGTGTTGACACTCTGGGTTTGTTCCATTTTAGAAATATATGGAAAAGGGGGACAAAGTTCAACAGCCTACTTCAGAAAGGCTGACGGGAGAGCAAGAACTCTGAGACACCAGAGACCTAGGTCCTATCCCCATATTTGATGCTAAACTGAAGGCATATCACTTTAGTCTCTCCTATATTTTCTTCTTGTTTTTTTCTATTTGCCTTTTGAGCCTTCGAAAGTGCAGCACCACACATGATAGAAACTGCAGAGGTCTGGGTGGGGCTGCCATTGCTGGTAGTTGGGATGATGTGTCTCTGCAGTGCTTCAGCTGTGTGACATCTGCCAGTCCTTTCCTGTTCCTATTTACCAGCAGCTTGATTTTCGTACAGGTGTTTTCTAATGAAAAATGTACATTGCAGTGATCTGGAAAGTTCTACAGTAGTGAATACTTTGGCCATCATCCTGGGTTCAGATAACTCTGTTTAGCCTTCCTGTGCTAGTTAAACTGTCCTCAGGCTTAACCTGACATTCACATGCTTTTTGACATCTTAGTTCTCTGCCAGATAAAAAGTGTTACAAAGATCTCCTAGATACAAAGGCATTACTGAATATATGCCCTGAGAACTTCTCTATTACAACTGCTGCCTTGTGTTTAATATTGCTGTTGAGTACATGGAGGACAAGGGGTGTGTTAGAAGGTATGTAATCTTCCTGAAGCCTCTTTATGAAAAACATAATAAAGTGCATTATAAAGCTCTTTTCTTTTAATGGGCATTGAGATCAAATGGTGGAATTAACATTTGATTAATATCTTGTTTTGTCTTGATGGGTGAAATTGCAACTCCTGGCAAGACAGAAGAAGGTCTATCAAAGACTTAACTAAGAAAAGAGCTCACCTTCTGCAAGAAAGAAATTTGGATCTGAGGCTACAATCCACTGTCTGTAGCTATTGTTTATTTGGTGCTCTAATATCTTGCAGAGACTAGAAGATAGTGGAATATTTTTCAAAATACAGGAACTCAGAAGCCTGTCTTCATTTCAGTGCTGGCATCCTTTCAGCCATAGGCAGGGTGTCATTGCTCAGCGCTGTCTGCACCTGCCTGCAGAACAGCATCTTCCATCTGCGCTGTCAGACTGCTCTGCTTAGTTGGCTCTGATGGTTTCAGGGGCCTCCAGTGTGTTGCATCAGAGATGGATTTTGTCCAGGGATTCAGGCTCAGTTTGAATTTACCACCTCCCCTCCCAGAAGCTGGGCTCTGAGGTTATTTTAGGAGTGTATATGTAAGTGTAATGCTTCTCATGTGTTTGCCTCAGCAGGATCTGATGGACTGCTGTGCTCTTTTCTTTATTTCCCATCTTTGACATAATGAATTGTAGCCACAATTGCATGAAGCCATCTACAAAGTAATTTTTTCCAATGGTGGCTTTTTTTCCCAAAAGGTCACAGACTACACTGCTGCTCACTGTTTACTTAAAGAGAAAGAATGTAGCCACATATATTCACATATATAAACCATAACTGGTCTGATACTGTACTGTGTACAATGTTTTTTTTTAAATAACTGAAAACAGACCAGCACATGTAGCTTCAAAAGCTGAGTGTACAAGGAGAAAGGAGGGAAAAATTGCTGAGATTTTTTGTTTCATTTTTTTTACAAAGTATTGTGGGTACTGTACAGCAAATAAATGGGTAACTTGTTCGGAGTTTCTGCCCAGTCAGGACATGAATAACTGATAAAACTGAAACCCTGTTGTAAACATTTTGAAAGACAGTTATACTGACATGAGATCCCCTGGCACAGTGTAACTGAAGTGTATCTAGCACCAGTGTTTCTGAGCAGGGCAGGAATGGCTTTGTAAAATCCAGCTGGGCTGGTGATTTCTGAAGAAAATAGGTCAGACTCTTGATGGCCTTCTTGTTAAGAAGTCTGTAGTGCCTTATGATAACCTCAATACTTTACTGAGTGGGCTTTGTATCTTCCTGCCAAAGGAGGCATGGCTTTCAAATCACACCAGTAAATGATTTCTGAGGTCCAGTTATGACAGTTCTGTTCCAAAGGCTGAGGGGCACATGACACTTCCAGCTAGCAACTCTCACTCCAGGACTATCAAGTAATTTGACTACTGTGGTTCCAGGGATGCAGCAGAAGTGGTTTTTCCTGTAAAAATTTGCTAGAGTGATTGCTACAGCTTTTGGTTTAAATTGCAGCACACGAGAGGGACTGTGCAGAAAAACATCAGGTTATGGATAACACACTGAGCAGAGACATGCAGGAGAATAAGCCACGAAACGCTGTAAAGGACTAACATGGCAGTTAACATAGAGGAAGATTGCTCATCGTGGTCCTTGGATACATTCAACAAAATTTGGTGTTGATTTGCCAGAGCCTGACCTGTACCCCAACTGTGGTTTACTCCATGCATTATGTAACACTCAAGGGACATGAACCATGTAACCCCAGGATTATGTGGCTCTTGTGAAAGCTTCTGAAATGTCTGATTCCTCAACTGGTAAGTCACAAATGGTCTGCACATGCTGACCTTGCTGCAATAGTATTGTCATGTGAATTCTTCTTGGTTTACTAGTAAAAGTACATAATTTCATCTTAAAGAATGAGGAATGAAGATTACAGGAGCAAATAGGAGACCTAGAATAGGTCGGTAATTTTCTATCTTTCCAAGACACATACTTGTGTGTTGAGATAGGCCAAGTACATGGATGTTGTTGCAAGTGTAAATGCAGCATATCAACGACCATATAAGTATGCAAAAAATTATCTTCCTAGGGCCATGTGCCCTGGCAGTAATGTGCATTTCCTGCTAAATGTTTATTTTGTTGTATCTCTGTTTACTTAGATGGCTTAATGTGTGCTTTGAAGCTATGGGGCTGTATTTGTGCTTGTCTCCCTGACCAAGGATTATGTGGTAGGCAAGCAAACTAGCCCGTTAATGAAACGTGCTGAAGAGAATTTAACACATTTATATCCATTGAGCACTCTTCTTTCTCTAGATTGAAGGGTTGTGCTGTTGATAGGGAAATGATGCATAAGCTAGAGGATGATCAGTTAAAAACCAGTTGGAGTAACTGATAAGGATTAAAAATTCTTGCTTTGATTGACAATCTAATATAATGATAAGCACAGAGGAACCTGTTGTTGGAAGGGAAACTATGCAGAGAAGATCACTTGGTGATGTGCGCTGTCTCTGCGGGGTAGCTGTGAACAGACTGAGCTAAGACTGCCTTTGTTTCTTCTGAAGACCTGAGAACAGGATGTGTAACTAGCATAGGATTCTCAAAAATAGCAGAGAGGAATGTATCCTTCAGATAACCCTCAAAACTTGCTGAAGGACAAAGGTCTATTCTAGATACCAAGGCCCCAAATACTGAATTTCAAGGAGAAAAGTCTCTACCATAGCAGCTGCTGCTGGTCTGTGCTGTTGGACTCTGTAAGATATTTGATTATTTTGTTCTTCTGATTTATGTACTGTGCTTTCGCCTGGTGTGTTTAAGTTGTCCATCACACAGAATTCCTTGTAACTAAATAACGCAGGTTGAGGTTCCTTCAGAGCTCTTGACTCTCTCTCTGACCATAAGGGAATTCATTGAAAAATTAGACACATCAAGCCAGAGCCATTCTTTCTCTAAGCACAAGAATTTTCTCCTCTGGTTGCTGCACTTGGTGGATGTGTTCCTTTGGTGTTTTCTAAGGGATTTCAAGGAGGACAAAATACTTATTAAAAAAACCAGCACACATGCAAAACACTTTCCTCGCTCTTCTGTAAGTATTATGACAATGAATGTAGCAAGAAAAATACATGTCCATTTAGGGAAATAAAAAAGGCAGGCATTTAGCAGGAATCCATTTGAGCTTCTAAGAATATAGAAAGAATTTCTGATTTGAAACAGGAGTAATTGTGCTGACAGAGGGAGACTGATTTATTATACCCAACTAGTTATCATGTGATTGTTTTACTCTATAAAATCTCCTTCACAACAGTATGTAATATGATACTGAAAAATGAATCCTTTAGTTTCTCTATGTTATGTACTTAATGACATTAAAAATGCGAAAGATTCTGTGTGAAATGGACAATAACTTAAAGTCAGTAGAAAACTAAAGAACACCAAGGATTCTCTTTTGTGTTAGGATTAGGCTTTGGGTGATTTTTTTAATGTTAATGGCGCAGCATCATTGACACTGGAGAGCCCAAGGCTGCCACCTTTTCTCTTGGCGCAAAGCTCAGTCCTTCCGTGGCACCAGTGGGGCTGGGAAATTGTCATTTTTCAGCCAAGAATTGAAGACGGACGAAGATTCCTCTTCGAAAAGGAATTGAAGAGGAAAGGTGCCAGCCCACAAAGGGTTGGCCTATTTCTCTCTTTTCTGCCAGACCCCCTCCTCTCTCCACTCCCGACTCCTGCGTTAGGGTTACTGTTAGAGTTACGGTTAGGGTTAGGGCTAGGGTTAGGTTTAGGCTTAGGCTTCTCTTTTGTGTTCAGATTAGGCTTGGGGTGTTTTTTTAATGTTAATGGCGCAGTATCATTGGCACCTGAAAGCCCAAGGCTGCCACCTTTTCTCTTGGCGCAAAGCTCAGTCCTTCCTTGGCATTTACAGATTATCAAAACATTAATTCTCTTAACTTTCCATTAGCTTTCTAATGGAGTATTAGATTTTTCCAATAAAGCTGAAAACTGATTTCATTGTTTTACAAGGAGGAAGGAAGAACCTCAGGTTCCACATTGATTTCTGAATGCACAATACCACAGCAACATTTAAAATTACTAAATGTTTTCTATACAAAAAGTGCCATTCACACACTTTGAAAATAAGGCACTTTTAAAGATGATTGATCTGCTGTCAAATTTAAAGAAATTTCCAGAAATTATTTTAGTGAAAAATAATAAATAGTGGATGAAGAACACTTCAGAAGTGTAACATTCTTGTTCCACATCATAAGGTATAGTTGGAAAAGGCTGTTAAAACAGAGCTGATGTCTGTGAATGTAAACCAGCCACCTCATGACACATTTTTCAACTGCAGTTTGTAATCTAATCCTAGGCACAGTTAAAAGACTGACTTAGAAGTAATGTAAGCCAGGTTACACCATATGTGTGTGTAGTCACTGGATTCATTGCTGTCTGTGCTATGCAATAGGACGTAGCTTACTGTGAGTTCAGCAACTGTGAGGACTCCAGCTTGAGACAGAGGTGAAAGCATTGTTTGATACTGTTTTGGATGTGTGTATCTGTGGCCTTTGCAAAGGTTTTGCTGGAGGACAGTCAATTATTCAACTGCTGTGAACCTACCACATTCCAAAACCGTCAGTGCATCTGCATTCTTCTGCACAGGCTGACGCTCTCTCTCAGCAGATTGTGTATTATCTTACTCTAATACTAACAGTGAATGCATGTAAATAATTTATTACATTTATTAAGAGGAGAAGACTAATGAAAAACCTATTGGATCGCATGCTGTAAAATTAACTTCAGCTTAACTGGAAAAAAAATAGATGGTTGTTTTCTAAAATGGATACTTATAGTATTCATATTTAGGCACTTCTATAAAGGAAGGTGCTGAGAATTGAATTCTCTTACTGTATGTGCTGAAAAGGCACTAAAAGCTGTGACTGTTTTCTGTTCCAAAATCTCATTATCCTGCAGGACGTGGGGAGATACCCCACTGAGCTGAGCCCACCCACTGTGCCCTGGCCTGCGAGCACCAGTGGTTCAGTGAAGCACATGAAATGCAAAATGTTCAGGTTTGAGTTTGATCTGTGTTGACATGCCCAAAAGTAACCACTGGTTCCCCCAGAGTGTTTATGGTGCAACCTGTGGGTGTTCTCCCCTCAGCCAGGTATGCAGTGAGTCCATCGCTGGGAGGTGGAGCCTGCAGGAGTAGGGAGGACACCCTGGGACACAAAGTTGCTGTACCAGAAAAGAGAAAGATATACTGGTTATCAAATTATGTGAGTTGTTTAGATATGAGATTAGCATAATCTGCCATATAGTGAGTTTTTACCATTTCTAATAGGTTGCAATTATGAAATATTCTCACTTTGAATTATATATATATTTTTCCATATAAATGGTTCATATCATAACTGCCTCTCCAAACATATCTGCATATTTCATTATAATTCATAGTTTTCTACTAAGGTAGCCCCAAACTAATCAGTGCTTTACAAGCTAATCAGCTCATACTGTCACAAGTGGCATAATGCAAGTAATTATGCTTTAATTCAACTTCTAAACAAGGAGGGGAAAAAATCAGATTGAACAAAAAGAGGCTTATCATGAACTCATGAATTGATAATCTTGATTAATGGAGGGTCTCTGGGAGAAGATGTGGTTAAATCTCTTGCCTGTGACTCTTTCTTTGAGTATGCTAGAAAAATAAGCACACACACTCCTGTGGTATGCTGACCCAGCCTGCAGCCAAGAACCTGTTATCTCCTAATCAAATCTGTTATCACATCCATATATAAAAAAACCCCCAACTTTTCTCTCTTAGACAATCTCACTATTAAATATATATGTCCTGGCTTTCTGTATTCTTTCTATCTATCTATCTATCTATCTAGTGAAAGGACAGACAGTTTCTCTAAAAATGCATAATTTTGATAGTGAGTGAGGATTCCCAGGTCCTGTTCTTCGCTGTGTTCTTGTATCCTGGTAAACATATGGACAATAGTTGTCTCTGTCTAATATTTATATAGAGATCCCCAAGGAAAGATGGTATAAGAACAAAATAGTTTTGCTAGAGAAGCAAACTCTTGTTAGGGCTTTGTTTTAGAAAAACCCTTCTGTAGTTTGGCTGATAATTCAACACGACTGAAAGAGAAAACCTCTGTAACCTTGCCAGACAAGCCAGGTGAGAGGGGAACCTTTCGAAGGGAAGGGAAGTAGTAAGAGTTCCACCAATGTGTCAGAAATGAACAATATAATTTCTACCCTGTGTCAGAAATCACAAACTAAATAAACCTTATTTTCCTGGAAAGCAAATGAATACCAAGCCAGAAGCTTCATCTTATTTAGCACTGGTACGAATTATTTTTAACTTGCTCTCATAAGGCTGCTTAGGAAACAGTCACTAACTCAGAACTTTTCTTGCATTAGATTTGGTGTTTGAGGAACAGATAGATTAGCTTTCTCTTGAATAGTTGACTCTGCTGTTTTTCAGAAATAATGAATGGCTTAAAAAGAGTGTATCAGGATAAGACCTAGATACACACAGCCTGTCAGCACTGTAGTTTAACTTGGAAATGAAACTGAGATCCATAAGAGAGCACACGGTTGTAAATGCAAAACCTTTCCTATTTCTCTGAACTGGGTCTAGTGTAGTACTCAGGATTTTTTCATGTGCCAAGAAATTCTGCAGGATATTGGAATTTTTAATCTTATTATTTTTAGAATTTACCTATTCTCTAAACTAACAGAACTAAAGTTATCTGATGAGATACAGGTATTTTAAACCAGTTAAAATAAATATGCTTTTGTATAATATATATTATCCTTTGGCAACAAGTTCCACCAGTTTAAGTCCCAGAGATTAACAGGATTTAAATATCATTAAAATGTAGATGGTGAAATCAACTGTTATGTATGCTTTTTAAGATTAGGTTATATACTCCTGAACTCTACAGCTGGAGGATATGAGAAGAAATCTCACTTTTATGAAGTCTCCAGTGAAACCCACTGGTCAGCCAACCAGACTAGAAATGGTTTGTTTTTCAGGATGTGTGATGTGCAAGCTGAATGTGAGATGGGCACTCTCAGCTGCTACATTCAGAAAGCAGCTGGAGGCTGGCCAGGGGGCCAAATGTATAAAATCTACATTTGTGTAATCTGTGTTTATGTCTCGGTATGTAAGTAAAGTGCTCCAGGAACTGCGTAGCATTAGATGTTGAAGGATTCTTCAAACACCTTTACTAGTGCTTGCGTATCTGGGTAGTTTTTTTCCTTTAATGCCAGGTAAGCTCTGTGAAAGCACAGTACTAAATAAATTGCCTCTTCTGCCCAGCATCTGGCCCCAGACAGCAGCCAAGCACACACACAGCTGCCACTCCCTCCCCTCACCAGCTCCTCACAGGGGGGAGGAGATAGGAAAAACAAAATTAGGAAAACTCTTCACAGAAGATAAAAGCCAATTTAACAGGTGAGGGAAAGAGTGGTGTGGGGGGAAACAAGTGAAGGAAAGGAGATGGCACACCACCTCCCACAGGCAGACTGCTGCCAAGCCAGACTCTAAACAGCCACTTTGGAAGCAAAAAAAAAAATCCCCACCTATTTTTTTTCTTCCAGTTTTATTTCTGAGTTTGAGAATACATGAGATGGAATACCTTGGGTCAGCTGTCCCAGCTGCATGCCCTGCCAGCCTCTTGCCTCCCTCAGCTTGGCTGTGGGGGTGTGGTGGGAAACAGAGGTGGCCTTGACACTGTGCAAGCACAGCTCAGCAGTAGCCACAACACTGGGGTGTTGTCAGCACTGCTGTAGCCACAGATCCAAAGCACAGCACCATGTGGGCTGCTATGAAGAAAGTTAACTCCTTCCCAGTCAGATCCAGCACAACCTCAAATCAAACTACTTTTTTTTTTTTAGTTTACCTTTGTATATCCTAGTTTACAAATTCAAATTTTCTATTTTCTTTGAGGTTGTTTTCTCACTGTAGAGGCATTGAATGCTCAGGTGGTTGCCACATTTCATTGCTGCTGTGACTCCTTGGCCTATTCATTGTCATGTTGTTATTTCTGTCTTGTTTTTCACTAGCACACTGAGGCCCATAATTGCTTATGTTAGGAGCAAAATCTGTTTTACTTATCTTGGCATTCTTCTTGGTGCTTGTGGTAGGTCTTCACAGGTTCTTCAAGACTGTTCATTTAGGGCCAACAGGAAAAGTTACTGCCCTATTTGTTCAGTCACCAAATGCCTTCCAGATTTCTCTCTTTTATAATTGTCTTTTTGTCCAGTAGCTCCAAGACATCTCTGTTATGAGAGACATCTACTCTTGTCTTGGCAGATCATGGCCTTGCAAGCACATAGAATATGCTCACTGTATTCCAGCTGTCAAAATCATTGCTGTGAGATTCTGGGACAATGCTGCATCCCCATTACAGTTTACCACCAGACAAGGTCTGTCTGGATTTTAATCAAATTGCTGTGTATAATACCTAGCTCTAGACTTTGTGTCACTGCATGTTTGCATATACTCTGTATTTTATTTGGAGCATTTGTGAGCAACTTACTTTTGCCTTTACTCCTATGATTGGAACTCACTTAATTCCTTTAGTTTCTCAATGTCGTTACAAAAATTGACATCCCACATGCTTGGTCATCTTTGCACAACAGTTCTTTCAGATTATTGGTTTGGAGCAGCTGGAGGCCAATTCCACTCCCTAATTCACAGTGCTAAGGAGCCTTTGTAACCCTTATTGGCCTGCAGGAACAACCCCAACCTTGCACTGACCCACTTGTACCTATTACCCTGCCAAGGTCTCCTTGCCCAGCTTCAGATGTTCCTCGTGGCTGATTCTTCTTCTCAGGTCAGTTATAATCTCCTCTGCAGCTTTTCTGCTTTTCTTTTCATGTCTTTAGGTTAAAAAAGAACTATTGTGCTCTGTGTTCACATGGAGTGAAATTAGTCATACAATTTGCCCCCTTCACCTGCCTTAGATGAAAGATATTACAAATACTTGTTGGATCTGAGGAAAGGAAGTCTTTTGGTCTGTTTTCCTTTCCTTGGCATCTGTGGCTCAGGACTTTTGAGCTACTCCCAAGACTTTTCTCTAAGAACAAAACATTTCCCAGATTTCATCACCTTGAGAAGAAATGAAACATTCCAGTAACTTTAAAATGTTTAAAATTCAAAACTACTGGTGATATTATCCCTGGGTTTTGTATACTGTCCTGAATGTGGAAGGTGCACTACAGAAAAGAGATCAGTGAAGTGCCTGCACCAAATGTAACTGGGAAAAGTATTGCAGGGCAAGACAAAGATCATTGTGGAGGGATTGTGAATCTTGGCAGTTATGAAACTGTTGACTAACAAGTTAATATAAGTATATTAAACTGTAACATATTCTTTCTTATTGGTTCGATGTTGTGTTGCTGTTTATATATGTACTTTTTTGGGCACATATATAAAGTAGGTCACAAGTTTCTGTGAGAACTGAACAAAAAACTTGAGCCTAGGGAAGCTGGGATAATAGTGAAAGCTAAGAAAATACAGCTAATGAGATGAAGTGAGAGAAAGGGACTTCTTAGTCTTAAAAAGAAAAAGCAAGATGAAGATGAAAATACAGAAATTGTTTTAAGGAGAGCAGTGATAAGTTGTCCTTCCACTGGCATGGGGAAATTAGTTTAATACACAGGAAGGAAAACAGAAGTCTGATATGAAGATAGATTTTCTGATTATACAGGCTTTGGAATGCTGGAATATTGAAAGAGGCTGAGGCACTTCCCTCAGCAATGCTGTACAGACACCTGCCAGGATGGGCAGGTTTGCTCTGGGAATCTCTTCTGCATCCATCTTTCTTAAACTATCTCGACTTTTAATGCTATAGTACAGGCAAGATTTTCCCCACTTTCGCTGTCACAGAAAACTGATTCTTAATATTTTTAATGTTCAAGTAATAACAACAGAATAAACTTTTTAGTCTTCTATTTTTTTTCTCATTTTTTTGAATTCTTACCTTAGGGACATGCCACACCTTCCCTCATTCCATTCAATTTTGTTCACTCTCACAATCTTATTACCATTTTTGCACTGTATTATATTTTTCTGAAAACTCCAGTTCCTTGGCAGCTATGATCAGGTGAAATGTTGCTTCTGGTCTTTCTAAACTAGTAAAAAGAAATTATTAATCATGGGAGTGTTTCAATAACAGCAAACACTCAAAAAAAATCAAAGGTAAACAAATGACTTTTAGAAGACATTACTGTTTGAAGACAAACTCATGCTTTTGGGTATGCCTGGACCACAATTTTTGAGGTAGACAGTGCTGAGCCCGTCTAGACTGTCCTAAGTTATTTTAATGTATTTTCCCAGTGTTTCAGATAGGAGATCTGACTGGCACTTTCATGACTTCTTGCTTCAGTTCCTACATAGCAAACAGGAAATGTCTCTACTTTGTGCAAATAACAAAAGTGCCAACTTCTGTCAAAGCAAGAAATAAGATTGTCAGGACACGGATTTTGTACATGGAGAGAACTTTATCCTGATATATGTTGCTTTCATTGAAATCTCTGGGTAACAGTGAGCTTGCTGGGAGCAGCTCTGTATTTGATTTACATAATTTGTCTTTTTAATTTACATATTTCTGTATGTATTACAAATTATTAAGAAATATTTCTGCTCTGCATATAAGCAAAACCCAAGCCTGATACATTTGGCTCTTTCCTCTGAATGTATCTAATAGTCATCATTTATTTTTTCTTTAATTCTGTGTGTGTACATTGAAGGTTGATGTAGAAAGATGTTTCTCCCCTTTGTTTATCTTGTACTTAGGACAATATTTTTTAATTTATTTACTGATGACTTTAAAAACGTGTATTTTCTTGCTTTCAGGAAGTTCTGAATCCCAGACTTCTGTTAGTGTCTCAGCCAATAAACTATGCAAGAGACAATTAATCAATAATTATTGTACATCTGATGTGTTCAGGAATTGGAGCTAAAATTCTCCCTTCCTAAAGTCAGTTGCCTTTAAGGGATTAGATTCTGAAGCTGGCTTATTGTCTTTCCTAGCATTGAATGGAAAATAAATTTTCCTTATGAACTTCATTTACCTAAGGCTGAAATATAATGCTTGCATCGCTTGTTAAAAGTCCTTTTGAAGTTTGCAGAAGTAGAATGAATAAGATCTCCCGTCTGGCCCAGTGTTTCTGCAGGATAGACCTCTGAATAACCACTGGGATCATAACACTGTTTAGGCTTGACTTCTTTCAAACTCGCAGCCTCACAGCAAAACCAGCCAGGATTAAGAAGTTGTCCTTCTCCTCCCAGTGTCTCTCAAACTTTAGTGTTTCAGTTCTGCAGAGGGCTTAGGAGTCTGGCCTTGATCCATGCAACCGTTTGGGCTTTGGGAGTTGTCACCCATATAAAGTGACACACACTGGTACTGTTGGGCGTTTCCGTGTTCAAACCCTGAAAGATTAAGATCTTGATCCTGATAATTTCCACCATGCCAGAAGGAAAGTGCCCAAGCTGTGCATTTCTGGGAACTGGGGGAAGCCACACTGCACACTTTCTTTCTGGTCATTCTTTCTGAATCATCAGTGACTGACTGTGACTCTGAGAAATGAGACACTGAGACCAGATCTGTGATCTGACCTTGTACCACTGGTACAGGTTCACTGGTACACAGGTTCAAATGCTCTTTTCAGGCTGAAATGTCACTCCCTCAGCTGACAGAAGGTGTGTCTCCTAATCTTTAGTCTAGAAATGAGCATTGCTTTCTTTTGCCAAACCAATAATATCTGAAAACCATGAGAATGACCAATATGCCTTCAGTCCTGGCATTGCAAACTGCCAGGTTTCCAGGGCACAGAAGGTGAAATCCAGCGGCACTAAGGGTAGTGGACCCCTTAGCTTTCATGAGACCAAGTCTTTTAGATGATAGGTTCAAAATTTTACTGACCTGCTTATCTCTTAACTCTTCTATTCCAAATAAAAAGTGGGAATCAATATTTTAATAAAACATATTTAATAGGAGATGTGAAATACTAAGAGAACTACACTCACTGGTATGAAGAAAACTCCCACTGTTTTGAACCACTTGTGAGTTGTACCCAATGTCAGTCCCACGTGTCTGATAAAATCAGGAGAGGTCTTGATGAGGTCTTGAGAAGTTGCTGGTTTATGCAGAGCTAATATTCTTAGGATATGTGTTTTTCCAGACCTCATTTGTGGAGTGGTTGTTCTAATTATTGTTAAATACAGACAGAAACTAACAATAAATATAACTGTAGTGAAAGATTGTTTCGAGAACTCTCATAGAAACCTTTCAGTTCAATCAACTCTCAGGTTGGCTAGCAATAAATCACACATTCTCAGTGACAGTTGAATATCTCCTATCTGGAGTGATGCTCAGGCAAGAGTAAAAAATGTCAGAGAACATCACATTTGGCGAAACTTGGAGGTCCTTTCTGGGTTTTGATTCAGTGCTCTACTTTGATGGAAATTTTCTGAGTAAACATTAAGTAACAACTTATTCTGAACCTCCAAATGTGACCCAGTAATACTTACCACTTATGTTGTGCTCTAAACTTCCAGAGCTCTTCTGTGGGTCAAATCTTGAACACAAAGGGGCTATTGAAGTGAGCATGATTTGGTCAATTAACCTGTGTTAAATTAAATCTTTGCATGCAAGGCAGTTTGAGACTGGCTGTGAGTTTGGAGAGGGGTTACTCAGATCCAGCAATTCACAATATGCTGAGAATCCCACAGAGGTTGTATCCAAGTACAGGCCTTGTCCGACTCCGCTCCTCAGGGAATAATAAATCACACAGAACTTTCTCAATTGGAAAAACATATTAACATGTCTGCTACTCCATCTGGAGAGAATAAAATCATAGTGTTTTATGATAAATTGTGTATATTTCTTGTATACATACGCCTTGTGAGATATTTTTTTCACCTGAAGTTGAAACCACAATGACACATAGAAACAGGTTTTTATAATGCACCATCCATGGAGACTAGAGGAATATTAAGGATTAATTAAAAGCATAAGTCACCAAAGTTGATTAGAATGCAAACTAGGTCTAATTTCATGCAGGATCCATTAAAGGCAGCCAAGGTTGTAGCAGAGAGACAAAAAGACTGAAGAGCTGCTATATTTAGATGAAAAAAATCCACTAAAGCCAAGAATCCCACAAAAGGGAGATGAAGGGGCAAAGTGACAAAGGCAATAGGAAGCACAAACCCAAAGTGGGGAATTCTGTTGCTGGATTTCAGTCACACTGAAGGCTTTTCTGAGGTGACCTACCAGAGCAAGCTAAGAAAGATTTGGTCAGTCTTGCTTAATGTCAGCTTGATCCTCCTTTCATACCGGCAGTCCATGTAGTTCTGCCACACCCCATCTAGCAGACGAGATAGAGCCAAAGTATTAGCAGTGGCCCCTGCCAAATGAATTCTGTGTGACAGTGATATTCTGATTGTCAACTTGGGAAGGCCATTTCCAGGTAGTTTGAATTGTCCATCACGCCGGCTCTGCTGATGCTCTCCCCCAGATGTACCCTGTGACTGTAGCTGGGTAGGAAGAGAGCCCAGGTTTTCTGCTTATACCAGGTGAAGAGATGTATAGACACACGTTTTGTTTAAATTGTGAGATTGAGGGCAGCAGGCACAAATATTTCTCCTTCAAAAATTAGCATGACATGATCTGGTTTGCTTTTTATAAAACTTTTTTTAGCATTCCTGTGTTGTTGTTATTAGCAATTACCATGCTGCTTTCCCCTTCCTCTAAAGCTTTCTACCTGCTAATGGCAGCTTCACATATTAATTTCTAGCACTATCCCTGCAGTCAGCTCTGTCATTGCAATTGCTCAGCCATTTGACTCACTGTGGTTATTGGTTTGATGGATTACAATCAGGAGTTTGATCCCAGAGCAGCTTTGCAATAGCAGTCAATGCTGAACATAAGAAATTATATCTTTCTGAACTCATATTTAGCTAGCTGCCAGCATCTCACCTCACTTGACCACTGTGTAGTTTTCTGTCTTTTTCATCACAACACTTCATTAAGGGGATTGTAGCCAATTGTTGGTATCCCTGGAACAAGTATCAGAATTGCATTTTACTGTACTTTTAAGTCCCACATTAGATTTTATTCTAAATCTGGTGTTTTCTCTCTCTGAAGAGCCATTTTAGAAGACATATGTATAGGCTTGTCTTTTTCTTCGTTACTTTTTGTTGTTTGAGGTTTTGCTCTTTGGAACACAGCTGTTCCTTTACATAATTTAGTTAAAATTAAAAGCTGCTTCCCAGCCTATTTCATGACAGCTCAGTACTTCTGGGGCTTAAGGCTTGATATTGCACATAGTCAAGTTTGCAGTCCTTAATTTACAGTTGTTACAAAAACACAAACACCCAGCAAGTACGTGATGAGGTCCTCTTCATTAGTTCTCATAGGGAATATAAAACTTTGGGAATTTTGACACAGATCCAAGTGCTATCAAATCTCCAAAGTCCTGGAGATCTCATGGGTGGCAAGGATGAACCTGTTAAATCCTGAAGCAAGATCTATGCACTAGAAAATAACAATGACATTGTCCCACTGTTTTGTTTGGACATTCCCCATCATTTTGAGAGCTCTCTGAGACATGCCTCCTCTCCTTCACCTTTCTGTTTTTAACAAAAGAATAAACTGTGATTGGCAAAATTGCTAAAATTCCTCAAGTAAGTGCAAATTTAGTCTCCATTTAGGAAGTTATTTGCACTTCTCCTTGATATTTATAGTCTAATTTAATGAGGCGTAGGAGAGAGCAGAGTACTTTGAAACCCAGCTCAGCAGCTTCAGCATTTATTTGTTCACATGGGATATGCTTTTTCATGGCACTTGAAGATCTTTTCAATAAGTGAAGTTCACAAAGACGGTCCATAATTTTTTTCTGTAATTAATTCAAATTTTCCAGTTGTGGAGGAGCTATACCATTCAGCTTGTGGTTTGTAGAGATGAAGGTAAAGGTTTTGAACTGTGCCTGCAAAACAACACCAGCTATTACTGAAACCACACTACTGCAGCTGATAGGCATTGGATGTGGCATGAGAGTTGTGGGGTCTGCACACAAATTTTCCACTGTTTTTTTCCATGCTGACTAGCCAGTTTAGAGTTCAAGTGGAATAATTTTTGCAACTGTAAACAATGATGCATACTGAAAAGCAGCTTTTTTTAACATAAAAAACCTGTTCTACTTCAAAGGGTTTATTTAAAGCTGGGAATCAAATGGCATAGCTGTTGCAGCCAGCAACTTCATTCTGTCTCCTTTCTCCATTGCTTTTTGTCTACCTCTGCTTCTTTGGGAAATTAACTCTTACTTTGCTGTAGCCAAAACACAGCTTACATAGTGTTTGTGATATAATGGGGGGGGAACAGCTAAGTACGTTGTTATTTTGTGGTCAGCTCAGCAGGGTAAACATGGATTACATGACAGGTTTTACAAGAGGGAACAGGTTGTTCAGGTAACTGTCTTCCAAGGCCTACCTGAGCAAACTACACTGTTGGGTGGAGAAGACCATCTGGATCTTTTACGATGTTCAAACACTCACGCACTGAACCTCCTGTCCAGGATGGTAAGACTTGCTGCCTCCTGCTTCTCCTGCATCCTCTCAGTCTTCTCAGCCTTCACTTCCAGTTGTTTTCCAACCTGTTTGTGGCAGAGTTCTGTTTCACTAAGCCTTGCTTTCCTGACTTCTCTATCTCCTCCTATTTGTTTCTACTCAGGAATGATGGGAGAACTCATACCAGTAATTTTATGAATGCAGCTTTGGTGAATGGGATTGGTGGAGGATTTTTTTAATGAGAGCGTGACTGCTTATTCATTTGACTTGCATAGTACCAGATACAGAGCCAGCTCGGAAGTGGTTGTGCTTCTTAGCTTATTTGTCTGTGGCATTCTCTGCCTCTATTTTTTATTCTTTAAACATGATCTAAAGTGTCAGGGTAAATCCAGAAGCACAATTCTGATGCCTCAGCTGCCTCCTCCTGCACCAGTTGTCCTATTGATAACCTGTTGGATATGCAGATGTGAGGTGTAATGATGGCTGGCGTGTTACATTTTCCTGACTACTCCTTTGGTGCACTGCACTTACTGTTTCATACACTTTCCTGGTGAACCTATTGCCATTTCACTGTACCCTGTTCCTTCTTTTCAATCATACATGTCCTGTAGGCAGCAGCAATATGCTGATCCTTGTGCTTGTCTGTGAGCAACAAAAGATGCACACTGGGGGTTTGGGGCACATTTTATCCCAGCAGAGTGTTTGCTCTGAGTTTTGTTTGATTTTTTTTGTGCAGGTTGTACTGCAAACAGCATAATCAGCCTCTTAATGTTCAGTTAATTTAACAAAAGGACACCCTTTTGTTCCACCTTTTTTTTTTCATCAAACTTCGTGTCAGACTGAGCTTTTAGGACACAATGCAAAATCTGGCATCAAACGTTACTTTCTGTTAAGATCCTGAATTTGGAAGTCAACCTTCAGTTCTGCTGAGGAAAGAATGGGGCAGAACAAAATGGTCTTTGCCTTGCTGTCATGGTAATGGCAGTGAAGTGCTGATAAGTAACAACATGCATCTATGTGTGAGTTAACTCCTTATGTATCCTTCAGGGAGAAGTACTCTGATACTGAATATAATCTTTCTCATAAAAATTTGTAGCCAGACTAATGATTTTAATTAATAAGAGATTATATTCTTGTGTAATAAACTGGGTTGCAAATGGTATGTGTTTTTTATATTCCAGAAGATTTGTACGGCGTGACTACAGAAGTATTGTCTGAATTCCATTACATGCAGTAGGGCACTTGTATACAGGATGAGCCCAAATTTGGGGGTTTTTATACTGCATATATACATACATATATGTCCCTCTTTCAGTTTTGTCTTCTGGTTTTTTTTAATGTTACCTCTGTCTTCTCTTAGTCCCTGAGCTGTCCTTTCTGGTCTTTGAAAGTAGCAGGCTGTGTTCGTGCATTAAATCAAGTAACTGCATCTAGATGGATTTTATTCTTGTTTTAGCCAATGTTGTTTTAAGTGGATTTAATTTTAGGATAACTTCCAGCAGCTCCTGTAAGGTAGGCTCCTGGTGGAGGGCTGTGCTCAGGCCCCACACAGCCTTCCTGTGCAGCCACGGGGAGGCACTTTCCCAGCTGGGACTCTCTCCTTGCTGAATGGAGGTGCTGCTTTAAAGCCATGGGGGTGCTTTCCTTTGGCTTTTGAGGATTTTGGATTCCATAATGTGGAGCTTCACTTCAGTCTTTTCAGAGACAATCCAGATCCGTGCTTGGCGTCATTCTGTATTAAATCTTAAGTTACTCTGGTAGTTCCTGAATCACTTTGCTGCCGTATTTTCTGCTATGATCATTGTACTTCTAAAGCACACTGCTGATTGATCAAAACTTGTTACCCCTTGGTTTTTTGATACCTTTTAGTTTCTCCTGTATCTATGTTTTAGTACTTTCCTTTAATTCCCTGTGTGCTGTGTAACAACTCTAAAGCTGTAATACTTGGAGTTAGTGGTTGTTTCCAACTTGATTATATGTTTCTGCCTGTTGGCCAACCCTTTTTTCAAATACTGTCAGACGTCACTGTATCAACAACAACCTCAACTGCCAAACTCCTGAGTTCAGCAGTTAAATCATAATTTAAATGTGCCGCTTTTGTTATTTACATTATTTCCCAGTTAGGTTTCATGTTGATGTAGAAACCACACTTCAAAGCACTGAATATTTTTGCTCTTCTCTTTTTCCTTCTGGCTGGGATTATGTTGTGCAGGTGACTTCTTGATGTGAAGGAGACCAATGTCCATATGCAAAGCCAGTCCTTGAGTGTGGTCCCTACTTTGCATCGTATGTATGTACCATACATTTGTTCATTATACCAAAGTAAGTGTCAGTTAAACTCCCATATATCTCCAAATGGCAGGGGAATACTTTGTTATTAGATTCAGTGTTTATGGGGGATTGTCTTGATTTGTATGATTAGTAAATGATACGGTGCTTTTTACCTCAAGAGCTTTGGGTTTTGTTCAAATTGAGCCTGATGTATTAATAGCAGAAAGTACATTATCCTCTATAAACTTGCCCAGCCCCCCCCAAAAAGTTCCAATTGTTGTAAATTATTCTTCTTGGCATAAGGGAGAGGAGGGCAAGGGCTGAAGTAGCATTTTTCACACTGCCTAGAACAGAAATGTAATGAAGAAATTGGAATTGCTACAATTTTTGTGGAGCTTTTTTTTTTGTCCAGTGGTGTGGGAGAAAGGATTATAAATAGTTTCAACTATAGATCATCTTGTACTGCAAAATTTGGAAGCAGACCCACATCTTTTAGATGTCAGTTTTTTTCATCTGCATGTGTCCTTAGCTCCCACATGGGATTAATCAGACACTTAGGACTGAATCCACTTTAGAGAAATGGGACAAGATTTAGTAAGTAAATAAATTAATTAATTTAAAAGTCGTGGTGCCAAATTAAAGATTCTCACAGAGTTGCAGCATTTGTACACCATATCCTCAAAGCTGGAAGAGCTTCCACACTGGACTGTGATACAGTACTGAGTTTGCAGGGTTTAGAGTTACAGTCATGCAAAAGAAAAGGGCTTTTTCACTAAATCTTTTTCAGTCAGTGTGTTTGCTTTACCATCTACAGTCTCAGTACATCTTTTAAAGTCAAAAGGGAAGAAGTGACCTCTGTGTCACAAGAGCCAGCTCTCACAGCACCTCCCTTACTTGTGCCTGGGAAGATGGGGCCATTGGTTATAAAATGGAGACTGTAATGTTCACAAGCTCTCATTTAGTTTATGAACCCTCAGATTTTATGCTCACACTATCAAGTCCAGAGAGAGGACAGCAATCTACTAATGCTACCAAATAACAGAAGTTCCCTGCTCTTTTGTTCCTGAAGTTTTGGGGTGGACCAAACCCTTTCGAACATAAAGCAGTAAGCTGCTGGAGTCAGACAATGGCAGAGTTGCCTCTGGGTTATTGAGGGCAGGTGGTTTTACTTATAGGCAAGTGCTGCTGGAAAGTAACCCAGTTAACACTTTGACTGTCACTATCCCTGCCACTGGGGGCTTTCATAGCTTAACTTCAGGTATCTGTCAGCAAAACAGCACCTAATTCTGGTGATCATGGGGCTGAAGGCTCCTGCAGAGTCAAAGGGACACTTGTAGTTTGCCTGGCAGCCCAGGCACTGGCTTAGGCACTCAAGTTGGATGCCTGAAGCTAAACAGTGAGACCAGCCCCTTTAGCCCAGGGTCTAGTCCAGCCACAGATAAGGAGTCTACCACTGCTGCTAGTGGAGGTACCTCTTTGGCTGTTTCTTTAGTGCTGAGCACATGCCAGCACCCTGAATGAGTGGTGGAAGTCCTCAAAAAGACAAACATTAACCCAGCTTTAACATCGTGGGACTGCAAGCCATTATCAGTCAACCCATAGCCTTTTTTTTTTTGAGGTTAGCTGGTGTCACTGAGAGCTGTCTTTGTACTTCTCCCCTCCTTTTTGGATGCTCCCTCAGGAGCAGGGAGGCTGTGGTCTCAAGTAATTCCATATATAAGTATAGAACATTTTTTCTTCCTATACCTTTCTACCTGTTGATGAATTAAGAGCTTGTGCAAAAAGAAACAGAGAGAACAAACAACGTCAAGCCTCATCTCATTCACACTCTGCTACAGCTCAGAATCTGATACTGTGTAGTGTCCTTCTCTGGAGTCCTGAGAACCACAGTGAGGAAGAGGATGAGGCTGTTCTGTGTGTTGCTCGAGTAAGAATGGGTGCCAAAGTAAGAGTCAGAATCCCAGGACCTGATCTATCATGGTGCATTGTTAGCTGTGTTTGTTTTGGGGGCGCTTGGTAATTTTTCTTCTAGGTTTTTGTCTCTCTATTTAATTATCCTTTTCATTACTGATTTCCTGACTTAATCTGAATGTGCATAAATCTCCACCATAGATTTATCATCTCTATAGAAAGCGCTTTCAGAGTGGTTGTGCAGCTTCCCAGAAAAGGGACACTGTTGGAAAATGAAGCTTTCAGATTCAACAATAAGCCTACTATTATGCTGATTTTTGCCAAGCTTTCCCTCACTTCTTTCCCATTTACTACAAGAGCGAGCTCAAGGCTTCTTTTTGTTTGTTTTTGAACTTCAGTCATTCTGAAGTGTTTACCACCCTGCTCAAGTCCACTCACTCTGAAACATTAGACACTACAAGATATGGCTGCATTGCTTCTGGAATCAGATAATGCGCAGGCTCTTTTTTTCAACTGAATGTTTCTGTGAAAGTTTTAACCAGCTTCTTTGCCAATCTTAACAAAAAAAAAGTAAAAATAAAAACATTTCTTAGAATATTACACTTTTGACTGTCACAGTCATTTGAGGACATTGTATTTCTAACCAAATATGAGATCTCAGAGAAGCAGTTGAAATCAGCTTTAATATAAATAATCTCATTGCAAAACAGATTTTTGTTTATATATTGTTTAGCCTCTGTGCTCATAACCATTTAATCAAATTCAGGTCTTGTCTGAGCAAACATAATGGCCATTGACTTATGTGTGGGTTGTGAATTATCCTTTCTGAACCTGACCTGCTTTAAAAGCCAAAAAAGCTCCCTTTCTTGTTTTTTTTTCTTGGGATCAAACATGCAAAGGGAGAGGCTTTTCTATTTCTATAATTTTTCTGAGTGTTGAATACAACTTTCTACCGACAGCATGTAGGAACCCTCTCTAGGGCTTTGGTCCATTGTGACTGTCAGAATTTTTTATAGTTATCATGAATTTTATTTTTCTTCTTTCCATATTGATACTCTATATAATGCTCTTTGGGACTCCACACAGGGCCCTTGAAAGGACCTTCTGTCTTTTCTTTGCTTGGCTGCTTTCTCCTAAGCCAAGTATGTAAACATCTATCTCCTGAAGACATATCCCTGTTAATCATTTCTGGTGCCTCTCTTTGAACTTCTTTCCGTTAACGTTGCAGTTTTTAACTGCTGTTAACAAAAGCCAGGATAAAATGTTATTATCAGCCCTTCTCCTGGCTTAAAAGACCCTTGTTACATTTATGCCCTAGATTAGCAACTGCTGTACAACATAAACTATGTAATTTGCTGTTTTCTGTATCTTCACCCTCAGATCTGTTGCCAAACCACTGTGACTGTACCAGTTTATTTCCAAATATTTTGTTGAATCAATTTTCCCTTGTTGCGAGCCAGAAACAGTTTTGTGCCAGGGGAATTTGAACTGATTTAATTTGTTGCCAATTAACACACTTTTTATCACTGATTCTGGTATTGAAACCAACAAACAAATATGTATTTAGAGAGACACACCTCGGCTCCCTTCCAGACCCCTCTCTCCATGGTCTCCAGTCCTGTTGCTGCACGTGGCACACAGTCCCTCCGTGGAGGCAATAGACCTCACTGAATAGCAGGAGATGAAGTTTGTAGTTAGAGCAGTGGGAAGCACTTGGAGGACCTGCATCCTATTTCTGCAGTTGGGAAGTTCTCTGCACCATTTCTTTCTGTGCTACTATCTCTTATCTGTAAGCCAGAAAAATTGGCAGTGACCTGATTGAGGTAGTACTTCAAAACTGATGGCCAAGAAATAGTTCAAAAAGCTGTGATACTATGGATGCAACCGAAGTGTTGGAGTCTGCCAGTCTTGTGGGAGCAGTAGGTGTTTGAAGAAGTGAGGAGATACAACGATTACATAGGAATACGTTTCATTACCTTTGTGTTCAGTTGGCTCCTGTTCCATCCCTTGCCCCAACAGTAATCAGATGGGACAAGATATGAACCCATATCATGTGTGAGGGGTGTTCTTCCCCTTCAGAAATGATGAATTTTCAAAGGCTGTATTGTGACATCCCTCTGGATTATTGCAGCTCATTATCTGATGTTAGAGTGTTACATGTCAGTTTTCAAGGTCCTTTTCATGACAGTGGCTGGAGCTTCAGTATCAACTGGTTCTCAGTGAAAAAATCTTTACAGAAAGGGGGGTGTGGTGTGGTATTTTTAGCCCAGGTCATTTCAGTAGTCTGGTCCATGGATAAATTTCATAAACTGAGGGGAATAACAGATTACAGTGCCAGAATGGAGTCAGAGAGGTTGCAGGAGAGCAAGAAATCATAAAGGCACCTTTACTGCCAAAGTTACTACATTGTGCAGTTACACCTGGATTATCTCATAATCTTTGTCATGTACACTGAGGTCTGGAAATTCCTTTCTTCTTTTGCAGCTGGGAAACTGAGGCCCACAGAAATTAAATGAGTTGTCTGGGATCACATCAGAAATACGACCATGATTGTGTAGGAAATTGTGAACTGAAGATTTAATGCAAAATCCAAAGTTGCTCCTCTGAACAGGCCATCTCACTTCTAATATAGCCCAAATGTTCCAGCCAAGATGCTTAAATGTTGTTGATTATCATTTTACCTTTATCAATCACTAACCTCTACAGAGACACTGAACCACTGCAACGTGTGTGGACCCGCAAGGTTCATGCTGCTAATTGGCATAAACGGAAGATGAGAATTATACTCTGGGCAGCTGGTGTCCTCTTTTTGAAACTGTAAGCTCAGCATCCAGCCAAATATACTGCAAGTCAGTGCAGATTTGCACATTTGCTGCAAAAATTAAAAATTTGGAGGAGTAATGCTAAAATTCCTTCAATGCTGCTGTGGAATCTGTGTCACCTTGTCTGAAGATCAGCTTCTAGATATTGGCCCTTTATTCCCTAGAAAAAAAAAGTTGGCAGATGTTGCATCAGACTCTGTATGAAGGACTCCTGTTCCCTGAGGATTTGTTTAAGGGAGCTATTCACTGCAGAATATACATGTTCCCTTCTGTGTTCCCATTCCAGCCCCTATTTTCAGTTGCTGCAGATGGCAAATTCCTTGTGCCAGCTTTTGCATGCACCTAAAGGCTTCCCAAAGTTGTTATTCCTTCTCTATTGGTTTACAACTCAGCCTCGTACTTGGTTTTCTGACTTGTGTTTAGTACCCAGACAACTCCCCCTTCAAAACTGTCCAAATACACCATTTCTCCCAACAGTGATAGATGAAAAAAAACCCTCAGGAATTAATTTCAGTGTACACAGAGTATAAAATCTTTATTGGAAAATACATAAAATGTAGACCACTTAATTTTTATTTAACTTTTTAAAATAGATTTACAGTTCATCTTAAATAATTAAAGTCACTACATTTTCAAAAGCTAAAAGTAAAGATCTGGAGTGAAGTTTCAGTTGAGGTTTTTCTTTCTGCTATGCTGTCACACAAAAACCTAAGCTATTTCTGGCTGTTCTTATTTTTAGATTGTTCTTCATATATCATTTACCGTCATTGAAATTAATGAGAAAATAAAAGGAGTGACCTTTGGCTGAGCACATACAGTTTATGCATGAGCTAAACAGCAGGATCCTTTTTCATTCTTCTTTTTCCCACATTCTCTTTCTTCCTGCTCTCCCCATCCAAATATAATTTGTAAAGCCTTTAGATCCTTTCATCCTATGTGTTTCCACTGTGTTCCTTTAGATGAGTCTCAGGTCCATGATTCACATCTATTCTCTTGTGCTGAAAGGTCAGTGGCACCCTTGTTTTATGAATATAATCCACCATTCTCCTGAACTTCAGGATCATTTCCAAAACTCCCAGCCAAAATTCATACAGCTCAGGCTGCAGATAAATTTCAGCACTATTATAAAGAGCACTCTCACAACACAAATACAAACCTGTACATTCAAAGTTGTGTTGTTTAAAATAAACCAGTGTTTACTGAAGATCTGAATAGTTTTGAGGACATGACTCCTACTGAAATGGTAATTCTGAACCTGTGGCCTCACCATAATGTTGAATATGTAACTCATGCCCAGCTTTCTGCAGCAGGCAGATGAGTCCATTCAACAGATGCTCACTCAGGGAAGCCACTGTGACTGATTAGAGTAGAAACTGCCCTGTGAGGTTTCCTCGGGCACTGCTGTCACAGGGAACCATGCACTGTCACACCAAGGTTGTTCTCTGTCAGCCCACCTGCCTGCCTTGAGGAAACGCTCCAAGCTCTGCACGTGGGTCGGGTACATTCTTATTTTAAATTGAACCTTGAATGATTTTCAATGCTGCAGTTTGTGAATCCTTAGCTGGAAGTGATAAGGCCCAAGTGCCACTTCCAAACTGTGTTTGAAGATGAAAGAAGTTTGTTTCCTGGCTGAGGGTAGGGATTTAAGTAGAGGTGTGCTGGGACCAAGAAAGTCTCCTTTGTTCTAGCTGGAAAAGAGGTCTGCAACTGTTTTGACAGGCAACACTATGATTTTCTAGTACTCGTGGCACACAATGCTAATAAACATGAGAACTGATATGTGTTTGGGTTAAGGCAAATGCTGATTACAGTGTAAGGCACCAATACTGATAGTAAATGCAGATTATATTTGCTTATGGAAAAATTGTTTTTTGTTGTTATTCCAAGTGTGTGGTTGTACCTCTGCATTCTAGTGTTTAAATTTAAGTGGATAGTTAGGTATTGCTCCCTTAGCTTTGTCTTAGCAATCCTGACTGTGTACTCTATTGGGAGCTTTTAGGTGGTATTTTAAAACAGTGATTACTGAAAATTTTAAGTTTTTATATTCTCATTGTACACCACAAGTATTCACAGAGATTACAGAATGGGTCCGTTTGGAAGGGACCACAGCAGATCATCTGGTCCAACCTCCCTGCTCAAGTAGGGTCACCCCAGAGCACATGGACACACAGGATTGCATCCAGACAGTTTCTGAATATCTCCAGTGTTGGAGACTCAACAACACCTATGAGCAACCTGTTCCAGTGCTCCGTCACTGCACAGTAAAGAATTTCTTCCTCATGTTCAGGTGGAACTTCCTGGGCATCAGTTTCTGCCCATTGCTGGGCAGTTTCTGTCCTATTGCTGGGCACCACCGAGAACATTCTGGTCCATCCTCTTGACACCTTCCCTTCAGGTACTTTTACATATCAATGAGGTCCCCTCTTGGTCATCTCTTCTGGAGGCTGAAATTCATCAGCCGGCAGCGATTGACGTCGCCCGTTTCCTTTTGCCAAGCGAGAAGCTCGTGAATAGCTCTTTACAGGAGGGCAGCGGAGTCTCTGCGCGTCGCGGGTGGTTCTTTGTGCGCGGCGAGAGGGTCACACGTAAATTCTGTGCCCGCGGCTGAAGCCGGGGCCGGGGGGGGCCACCCCACGGCAGGGCAGGGAAGGAGGAATCAATCCATCCCCGACCCTCCCGCCGCCGGTCCCGCCCGCGCAGCCGTTCCCCCCGCGCTGCCCGGGGCGGGCCGGGGGCGGGGCTGGCGCGGGGCGTGTCCCGCGGGGCGGAGGGAGGGAAGGAGGGAGAGCGGCGGTGCCACGGTCGCGGGTCTGCAGCCCCTGCTCGGCCTCCGCCGCGGCCGCACCAGGTAAGGCGCTGCCCGAGCCTCCCCTGCTCGGGGAGAGTCCGTGGGGAGCGCCGTGCCGAGGGTGCCGGCGAGGGAGGGAGGGAGGGATGCGGTGCCGCGGCGCCCCACCCGCTGCTTCATCGCCTCGGGTCTCGGAGGAGGCGGGCGGGCCCCTCCTGGCGGCGCGGGGGCCGCAGCCGGCCCGGCCCCGGGACCCCTCCCGGCATGTGCCCGCACCGGCCCCGCCAGCGCCCCGGGGCCGCTCGCCCTCGGCCGCCGCAGCCCGAGCGGGGCTGGGCTGGGCTGGGCTGCGCTGCTCGAGGCTGCTCCGCAGCTGCCCTGGCCATAAATGATTAACTGCGCGCCCGGAGCCGGGTGTTGCCGAGCGCAGCCGCCCGTGCCCGCTGGGCCAGCGGCGCCCCCGTTCCTGAAAAGCGGTGAGGATCGCATCGCATCGCTGAGCAGCGCCCGCGCTCCGCCAGGTGGGGACGGGGCGGCTGCGCCCCGGCTGTGCTGCTGCGCTAACCCACCCCTTTGGGTGTTCGGGTTCCTTTAACTGCGCCAAGGTAGAAGACCGCCACGGTGATAGGGTATTTTGGTGTTGCTGTTGTGCTGGTTTTGTTGTGGGGTTTTTTTTTTTTTTTTTTTTTTTTTCTTAGTCGTTTTTTTTACTGTGCATAAAAAGTTAACCATTAGGTATGGAATTCGTTGATAAGCAGTGGCAGCTGGAAGTATTTTATTCTCTATCAGAATGCAATGTGCAATGCCTTCTTTGTTGAGCTGTAAATTAATAGTATAAGCTTCCTCCCCACCCTCAGCCTCATCATTCTGAGATGTGAATCCCTTGTACTACCAGGTTGGTTTTCTGTAGGAGAGCTTAGAGGCACCACAGAAAATCCATCTGTTTCCTTCCAGGTCACATTCCACTGGATTGATTTGGTTGATTTCAGCTTGAAAATGTGCTTCAAGGCAACTAATGATCTTCTGTGGGAATTCTCTTTTGTTAACTTTCAAACTTGAATTACCAATGTATGCATGAAACACCTCTCTCCTGTTTTTTGAGCTCCTGATGCAGTCATAAAGCGTTTTCCATAACATGATGATTCAAGAAGGTAAACTAAAAACTTTCTACACAGAAAGTGGAAAAGACTGCTGCATGCAGCGTGTCAGGTTAACTAGGAATGTATTTGTACTGGCCATGAAAGAAATCCTTGATAGTAACCTGTTGAATGCCACTAGCTGGAGTCCTCAAGCTGCTGTGGGCAGGACACTGTGCCCTTGCCACAATTGTTTCTGTGACTGCAATCAAACCATGTAAGTGTAGAATGATTTTTAGGTCAGAACAGGTTGATGAATTTTGTGAGGCACCATCCCAAACTGCTGGAGCTGAACACTGCTGCTAGGCTGTGACTGTTCTCCCGCTAATTGTGTTATGGGAGTGGAAGGAGTTTGGCCCTTTATGAGAACAGCAGGATCTGTTAAATGTAATGAGACGCTAATCAAGATAAGGCTTGTACTCTGTCAGGTGCTGTATAACCATACAAGGAGTTAAGGTCACAACTCTGGAAAACTTACTGTATAAGAAAGTGTTATGATTAAGATGAATTAAATTGAGTGCCCTTCAAAATGTTCTCAGGGTTATCCTTCAGTCGAGGGTCTTTTTCCACTGTCCTTATGCCCAGGCAAATGCCTAAGAAGAAATATACTTGAGAATTACTGTTTTGTCTGACATCTAGCAATGAGCCTAAAAATTGAACACAAGCATCTTTCTGTGCTGAGGGAGGTTAGGTTCTGAATTTAGATCAGTTATTCTTATCTAATCCTTCTTGCTCAGAAAAAAAACAGAAATGAGGCTATGTCAGGACACTTCCCTGCTGTTTCTAAAGTTCTAAAGAAATATATGTCTGGAACCCTGTATTTAAGAGAAAACACAAAAAGAGTCCCATGGCCTACAGTGTGTTTCATATTTTCTTCAAGTTTTTCTCTAGCAATCATGTAAGTACCAACTGTCAGCAGTTGTAGGCAACCTGTATTTGGTATTAATTCCCCCAAACTTATATTTGTGTTCCTTTTCACCCCCACATGTGGCCTCTGTCATTCTAGGGACTGTGTCTCCTGGTGTTTTCAGAGGCTATGTCTTAGAGGTCTTTGGACCCTTTTATAAGCAATGTTAGTCATGCAGAATACAAAAAAACTCCACCTCAGTCATTTTCTCGAAACAATCTGGTGTGGTGCTTAACACATCCATAGGAGAGGTCAAACTCCACTTTGCACTGTGCACTGGAGGATAAAAGTAGAGCTGTGTAATGACTTGGAGCAGAAGACCCAAGGATAGTGAGTCTTTGCACAAAGATCTAGGGAAGAAAAATAACTTACAGTTAACTGTTAATTGTAGATGACTTGGAGCTAATATTGAGCTTTCAATTGTCCGTGTTGCTCCAGGGAAATACGACTCCATGCCTATGGCTGGTGCTGCTGTCTCCTCCATGTTCTTCTGTGCTGTTCCAATCCTTCAGTTTGTCTGTTCTTCCTCCTGCCTTCCCTCCTCGGATGCTTCACTAGCTTTCTTCACTAGCTTTCTCTTCTAATACGAAAACAAATGTAGTTAACTTCGGTAACAAAGTACCTTTATTTTAGACTGGGCACCTTCCCCTGCTAGTAGCTATTTGAAAGCAATGCTCCATATCATTATTATATCAAAGAATTTAGCCCTGAATTTCACTGAGATTAGCCGAGGGCTTTGCACTTCACACCTCTGTTGCCCTGGGGGTTTCTGAGCACCTTGAGCTTCAAGATGATGGTGCAGCATTGTTTTGCCTCTACTTTGCATTTGCAAGATTCTCTTTACAGTCCTGAGAACTCTAAGCTGTTGTTTTGGAGAGCTTGAGATGATGGGATGTGTAGTTACCTTGCATTTATATCTGTCGTGGCAGGACTTTTACTTCCGATGTATTCAGAAAGGGGCATCGCGGGTGCTTCCTGCAGTAAAGATTTTGGCACTGGTAGTGCAGTCTGGTAACGTGCCAAGGACCGGCTCCTTGCCTGATGTAACTTGATGGGGTGGTCAGAAGAGCTAAATCCAACCGGCACTTTGACTAACAGTGTGTGCAAAATACATTGTTTGGTTTCGGGTCCCATTAGTGGGAGCACAAGGAATATAAATTTTGGGATGTGACAAGAAGCTGGGGAGTGAACACTGACATTTTTTGGTTGTTTAGTTTCACAGTATGTGGGTGGAACATAAGGGTGAAGAGGGCAAGTCTGACAGCTGTGATTCTTGTTTCTGAATGGAAGTACAGTAATTCCCTAGTTCTGGGTATGGGCTAGAAGAAATCTGGTTTAGTTTATTAGCTTCCACTGCCATTCCTATGAAAGTTTGGCCATGTGAAACTTGTTTAGAAACTCTGCAATGAAATTATGTGTTTAACTCTCATTTCGAGTGCGTGTGTGTGTTTGCATGTAAAATCTGAGAACTGGAGTGTGATAGGGTGGGTGGAGAAGTAAAACATTTCTTACTTCTGGGAAGTTGTCAGCAGTAATTCACCTTTTTTATGAGGAACTTCAGAAACAAACTTCAAAATTAGAGTCTAATGCAAAAAAAAAAAAAAGGCTTTTTCTTGAATAGACCATCTTATACTTTATGGGTGATGCCAAATTTCCTCAGTTATTAAAGTGATTATTAAGCAACACTGACAGTGCTTTCACTTATTATCCCAGTGCAATTCTACTTCTACTAGATGTTGTACCAAAAAAGCTCCTGATGATTTTCTGTTTACACAAGGCAAGTAGTGCTGCAGACCCAAATTAGGGTTTGGGAATAAAGTCAAAACTCTGCATGTGTTTTAACTTCTCTTGTAGAACAACAATAATACAGAATGGCTGCCCATCTTTTTGTAATACGAAAGAGTCTAATCTAAAAATACACTCTGCATGTACATAGTAGGAAAGGATTGTGGCATAACATTTTCAAAGCTAGTTCTTTTCTTGGTGTGCTTTTAACTGAAACTATGCAGTTTCTTCAAAAACCAAGAATTACAAATGAATCTGCAATACTTTGTGACTCCTTGTCCTTTCCTTCAGACAAAAGGCTCTTTCAATCCATTGTGGAACAGTCAGTGATTTTCATGTGGTCATTCAAGAAAGGATAGCGATTGGCCTTCATAATAGGCCATTCAGTGCTCTCTCTAGTGGTTTGCTGACTAAAAAAAAATGCCTATGGCTGTGTGCTGTGTCCAGTGTTTAACTTACTGAGGAATCTAATCTCCCAAGTGTTGGAAAGGTAAGAGTTCAAACAGCAAAGAAACCTCACCTGTTTGTGAATACCAGTGTGCTGCTGCTCAGAGTTGGGGGCAGATTTTGGCCTGTCTGAATTGGTACAGTTTTATTTGATTTTCTCTGAAGGTCTGCTCTTTTTCTTTTTTTTTCAAGTGGTAACTTAAGCCTGTTGTTTCCATGAACTGTGCTTCTGAGAGGGCTGATGCTGTTTTATGTCCTGAGTGGCGCTGAGCAATGTTATCTGTTTGTGCTGTGCATAGTCAAGTGAGCTGTAAGTATGATTTTTTGGGAGGTGACTATCCTCGAAAGGGGGTGTGTTTTGAGTGAGTGTTCAAGCAGCAGCAACCACTGGTGTGTCGATAGTGCAGTCTCACAGTTATCTTTCTGTGCTGGTAAGGCCAACCTGCCTGGCAGCATTTCAGAATAAACACCTTGCTTTCAGGGTAGGTAGACTGGGGGTTGTTGTCCCAACCCTATGAAAAATCCGTGCAAAAATTTGTGGTAAAAAGATATTGTTTGTGCTGTGAGGCATTTCTGAATGGTGGCAGCTCTTCAGGATCCTGCCTGATTTTGTTAGAAATCTGTGCAGTCCTTGCCCCAAGGTTCAGTGCTGGACTGTCTGCCCAAATGCTGTCCTGGGCACCTGGCTTTCCTCACTGCTCAAGACTGGGGCATGGTGGCAGATCAGGGCTTGAGGCTTTCTTATTGGGTTAGGTACAACTGCCAAGAAAGAGTATTTGGGCTCTGGATGAGACTAAGCTCAAGCACATACTCAAATGGTCGTTTCGGATTAAGTTACTTAGTAATATATAAAACCAGCTTTCCGTATGTACTGTTCTAGACACATCCAGTTTGTGGTTTCCTCTTCTGCACTACACTTAAGCTATCCACTTTTAGGATTTAAATTACAGTGCT
This sequence comes from Sakesphorus luctuosus, assembly GCA_013396695.1. Taxonomy (NCBI): domain Eukaryota; kingdom Metazoa; phylum Chordata; class Aves; order Passeriformes; family Thamnophilidae; genus Sakesphorus; species Sakesphorus luctuosus. The sequence continues at coordinate 958,497 of VWZD01005403.1, forward strand.
GTGCATGGTTCTCTGTGTAAAATTAAATGCAATAAAAGCGTTGCACATGCAGTTTGGGTGTGGTGGCACGTCTCAGTGGGAGTGTATTCAGAAGCTGTGGTTTATGCTAGCAGTGAAAAAACCTACAAGTCCCAAAATGTCATCACTGTGGGATTTCTCCTTTATATGTTGATGGAGGGAGTAACTATCCTGTGCAGTAATACTAGCCTGTGTAGAATTTGATTTAGTAGTCTTTAGGACTTGATCTGAATGAAATGTTGCCTTTTCTGTATTTCTGTTTTCCAGTAATAGCTTAGTTCTGGCTAGAAACTTTGAGTTGGCTGGTTTGTTATGGTGCTGGCATGAAGTTATGTTTTGGTGTTAGAATTGGAGCTTTTGCTCCATGCACTGGATATGCTGGAGTGAGGGATGATGTGGAGATAGACTGCTTGCACAGCACTCACATGGAGAGAAGTTTCACCGTCTGTTCCCACAGCTACTGAGGTTTTCCATGTAATGCACCCACTTTGTTATTATGAGGAAAGAGGGAAACCTACTTCTCCTTAAAATCCTTGAGGGTGTCTTCCTCCACAGTAACCAAATTAGGTTGTATATAAACACAGTGGAAGCCAGGAAGGACTAGTGATTCATCTGGCCAGCAGAGGCAGCCAGGGCTGAAATGTCAGGAAAGAACAGGAGAAAGGAGTCGAAAGGTCAGGTGTGCTGAGTTCTGGCACAGGTAGGGCAAGGGGTGCCTGGAAAAGACCTGCAGTGTGAGGGAAATACAGGTGAACTAGAGCAGCTGCTGTGTAAGAAGAGTGCCTGGAGGCTTGTAGTGGTGAAGAGGGCAGAAGATGGTGGTTGCAAGGAGCCCTGGTAGGGAGGAAAAACTGGGGAAGATCCCAGGGCCCAGAAGAAGGTCTGGCAGTCAGAACCAGTTTGATCATGTCTGTTTAGTCACTCAAGTGGGAATGGAAGCCCATGAGGTGAGGGTGAAAGGGTATAATTACAGCGAATATCTTTTCTGTGTGTCGGTAATACAAGAACTGGACTTACCTAGCACTGATGGGGTTTTCCTCAGGTTTGGCCTTCTGGTTTAAGGATCTATTGGAAATTATGTACTTGCACCATTTTATATGTTAGTGATTTAGAGCTTGATTCTCTTAAGGCTTATACTCACCAAAATCCACAAGTACAGAGTTTGGCCCATAGTCATTGCTTCCTTATCACTCAATAAAAACAGTTTTCCCTTTGTTATCTGTTGCTAAAACCACATGCCTGTCTTAAATATCTGTGCTCTTGGGCCTTATTGGTCTACATGTGCTGATTATCTACCAAATTGCTGGTGGCTTAGAAGTTTTTGCAGAGGGCAAATGAACATAGTTGGCATAGAGTTGATTGTGACAGCTGCGCTGGCCTTTTTTAATGTAGTAATTATTATTTTATCTTAAAAGAAATGAAATAAATATCTAAACAGTGATGTGTTGGAGAAGCCTTGAGCAGAGCACACAATCAGAACTGTGACTCTTTAGTGTTTATATTTGTATGAAAGGAGACTGTGGAAAATGTCAGTCTTTTTCTGGCATGCTGAAAACAGGAAATCTTCGGCATTGGTGGAGTTGCACTTTTGTGATACTGGTGTAAAATCAGTATCTTGCCTTATGATCTTTTAAATATTTATATTGAGTTCTCCTTCTTCATTAGTTTTAAAATTAAATTTCTTGGGCTTTTTCGATACAGGATGGTTCTAACTGTGTTCTATTGTGTCTGCATTGCAGCATGGCCTGTAGCCTCACATATTTTTCCTCTCATGAAGGACGCAAGCCTTTCACATGTCTAAAATACGTGCAGTCCAGGTCCTCTGCAGCTTCCTTTCTGGAGAAGAGATGTTTCAGACTAAGGTTCTGTGAGAACTCTACACATGTTGGCAGTTTTGCAGCACTTTGCTGTGAGTAGGAATGTGGTTCTGTGTCCTTAGCCAGGAGTGTGGCATGGGAGGCAGCTCTGGAGCTGGTGCAGCAGTGCTGCCTTCTGCTCCATGTACTGCTCAGCCTGATACTTCTGGCTGTCCTCTGAGGGGGTTCAGAGTTCACAGGGTGTTTTGGGTTGAGGGATACTCTGTAATGTGAAGTGTAGTATTTTATTTGGGAATGAAGAGAGTAAGTCTACAAAACCAAGGAAGTTCCAAGCAAGGACAGCTGTTTGGATGTGAATACCCCACCCCTGGAGGTGTTCAAGGTCAGATTGTGTGGCTCTGGGCAACCTGACCTAGTGCTTGGCATTCCTACCCACGGCTGGGGGGGCTGGAACTAAGTGATCTTTAATGTCCCTTCCAACCCAAACTATTCTATGATTCCATCGTTTGGCAGTCTGGAAAGTCACTCTGCTGTTGCATAATCTGGCAACAGATGGTCATATATGTAAATTCATTCTTTTCACTGCTGTGAGTACAGTGAGGATTGCACTGAAGAGATGACTGAGAGGGGACCTTATCGGTGTGTATAAATATCCAAAGCGAGGGGGATGCCAAGAAGATGGAGCCAGGCTGTTCTTAGTGGTGCCCAGCAATAGGACAAGAGGCAGAAACTGATGCCCAGGAAGTTCCACTTGAACATGAGGAAGAACTTCTTTACTGTGCAGCGACGGAGCGCTGGAACAGGTTGCCCAGAGAGAGTGTGGAGTCTCCATTACTGGAGGTATTCCAGAACTGTGTGGACCTGATCCTATGCAATGTGCTCTGGGATGACCCTGCTTGAGCAGGGAGGTTGGACCAGAGGTGACCCACTATGGTCCCTTCCAGCCTGACCTATTCTGTGGTTCTGTGATCTTTTGACAAAGAATGACAGGTTTTCTTTTTCCTACTAGGATGAGGTTCAGGTGTTGGCATTTTAACACCTGATTCCCTTCCTTTAAGATACACTGTATCCAACATTGATTGTTTTGCACATTACCCTATAGATGAGGAGAGGTTGGAAATTTTTAAATACTTTCTTGTTGTTGGAATTTCAGAGATGTTGAGTACAGAAGGTTGTAATTGGAATTTTGTACAGTCAGGTCCTCTGAAAATCAGCCTGTAGGTGAATGATGGTACTTTCCAAAGCATTTTAATGAGAATTGCCAAACAGCAGAATTTGACTTCTTAAGCTGTAACGAGGGACTTTTTAAATCAAAGAGGGGTCATTTTGTAGCTGCAAGGTCTGTTAAACTGCAAAAAGTTTAGTCATTACCATTGTTGCATCATATTAAAAGAATGAAGCAATGTACAATCAGTCATTAATTAAACTGAAAGGCATACTTTTAAACTAGTGTTCACTATTTTGTGTAAATGATATCTTCTTCAGTTTGGAGAGCTGCTTAGCCTAGTCCCAAAGATTCCTTTTCTGTGAATTAAAAAAGAAAAAAATCTAAGGATTGCAGTAACTAATGACAAAACCCAGACATTTTCTATCATGGTACATGGTCCTTCTGGGCTGAACTTGGCCTACCAGACTCTGCATCCTCTCTGAGCTGCCTGTGAAGTTAGAGCAGCTCTTCAGAAGTGGTTTAGTAGAGGAAGTGGTCAAACAGCGTGATAGCAAGAGGTGTATTTCTGCAGTGCCATAAGGCCTACCTGGGCAAGGACAATGCATTTTGAAACACTGGTCTGTAAGGCAGGAGTGTGGTGAGGGAGCTGCAGCACGTGTGTGGGAGCAGGGCTCGTGCAGAGCTGCATTCCTGATGGCCAGCATGGGGACCACTGCAGCTGGGACCAGCTGGCCACTGGGGTGGCTGGGGAGGGCTGTGCTGAGGCTGCTGTGTTTGGTGCATTTTGTCTTTAAACAAATTCGGTACCAGACTCCCTAAAAGGCTTTGTCTGTTGCTCATTTAGGATTTTTTTTCTGGTAGGGACCTCAAGGACTCTTATGCACTACATTTTTGGATGTTCTCAGTTTGCAGTACTGACCACAGAAAGAGCTTTGGGAAGGAATCTGCTGTTGATTGAAATGGAAAATACAGCAGATGGACTCTTAAGAGACAGACCATAAATTATTAACCATCTGTGTTAATACAAATGTAGAAAGGTACCTATTCATGAATTAAAGTTTAACACCCCCACTGAAAAAAAAAAACAAACAAAACCAACAATACAGCCACAAGAAGTTCCACCTGAATGTGAGGAAGAACTTCTTTACAGTGCAGTGACTGCACACTGGGACAGATTTCACAGCAAGGTTGTGGAGTCTCTCTCAATGCATACTCAAAAACCATCTGGACACAATCCAGTGCCGTGTGCTCTGGGATGACCCTGCTTGAGCAGAGAGGTTGAACCAGATGACCCACTGTGGTCCCTTCTAACTTTACCCATTCTGTGATTTCGTGAAAAGATGTAATAATTTCATTTGTATTTTGTAATTTCGTAATTCTGCTTTTAGTTGTCAGCTTTTGCAATGTGTTGTAGCCTTGAATATACACCAGGAGTTGCTTGTCTGGCTTCTCAAGTTCAGTAGAGGAAAGGTACTTATGTACTAAGGTGGCTGAGATAATTCTAGTTTTTAACATCTTTGTGATCAAGGTGAATATGAGGGGGTCAGACAGTGTGAATGTTTGAAATCTGCAGGTATGGATGTCGAGGTGTTTACTCACACATGAAAACTGCAGTTGTTAAGGCTGAGGACTAAAGTTATGGGTGACATGAGCAGAGCCTGCACCATCAGGTCTGTCTGAAAGCCAGGAGACCTTGGAAACAAGAAAGATAGATTGTAGCTATTGTGTGACACCTCCCTCTTCTACTTAGGCAGAAAATGTTAGGAAATAAAGTGGAAAAATAAACAACACCAATGTACTAGGAGCTAGCAAAGCTAAAACAAACAGGCCACTGATGGTTCACAAAGCAGTGGTTGGGCTGGAGATGGTAGCTTGGCCACATCACATGCATGTAATGTTTTCCATGCAACTTTCTGTCATTAAATGTGATGTTACTTTTTTTAGTGTACCATAAAATACGCAGACTGTGTCTTGTGGGTGAGCGGGTATTACCAGAATAAACTTTACTCTTGGTATCTCAAAGGCACTTGGAGTAGAGGTGCCAAGTCATAAGGCAGTTACTGAGGCTCAGTGTCAGCAGTAAATGCATGTTTGTTCCCAGGGTAGTAAATGTAAACGTGAATTCAGAATAAATGGTCTGTATAGAAGATGCTACGCCAATAAAATGAGGCAAACTGATTTCCTTTAACATGGGATGTGTCTGAGTTCACTGAAGGCATTCCAGATTTGTACCGGAATTTACTTTTATCCAAACTTACTAGCAGAATAGAAAATCACACTGTATTTTTGCTTTATTTTAGCCAGATTCCTTTGTAACTAGAAGACCAACACAAGTATTTCAGCTGAAGCCTAGGCAAAAGTATTTTAAAGCATCAGAGAAACAGAAAGTTTCAGTGTGAGAAGTTTGCTCAAGAACTTTGGGTGTTATTTTGTTATTTGTGTGTCATTCCCATGAAAAGGCTGCTTTGACATACAAATTACTGTTTCATGGAACCTTCTGTTTCAGGGCTATGAGAGCTCTGTGCTTTCCTTTGTGATGTGAAATACCACATGGGAATGAGATCTCATTTACACTCACGGCAGAGTCTGACCGAGATCCCCTGGGTAGTTTTGCTCCTCCTTCCTATTAAAACTTCAAAAGAGGCTAGGATTGTATTTACATTTGTAAATTGATTTCATTCTTCATTTTTGTTCATTATGATCCCATTCTTGGAATCTGAATGCACAATAAAGAAGTGTTTCCCTATCCTGAATGGAGAGAAATAAGGATTGGAGTTTTATATGAGAAAGAGTGTGTCTAACCTCTGTGCTGTACAAACTCACTTTGTGGTTGTGTTCAGCTCTTGTAGGAGTGCCAGGAAGGAGAGCAGAGTGTGAAATTGCGTAGATGATAGCTGGCTGGGAATTCTCAGTCCTCCTCCTGTCCACACTTCAGGCCATCCCTGTGATGGAGGGAAGTGGAATCACATCTGAGGATCCCAGTGCTGCTGCAGTACTGGCCCCTGGGTGTAGTGGCTCCTTTCTGAGGAGGATACAGTGCAGGAGCACTTGCTCCAGTGGGTGATGCAGGGTGTACATACCTCTGCTGGGCTGCTTTCTAGTAAGGATTCTCAGGAGGTGCTCTCTTCTTTGAGCTTCAGATCCACTTATGTTGCTATAAAGGCAGACTTAACACTGCCCTTACAACATGATGTAGTGTTGACAAACAGCTCTACTTTTCACATTCACGGTGAGATGTTTTTTCACCAGCCCCGTGAGGGTGGCAGTAGACCTTGTCTCTGTGTCCCAGTGTGACTTGGAGGGGACATCTTTAAATGTGGCCTGTAGTTGGGGCTTTTTGTTGATTTTAATATTTACTGTAGTCTTTGATCTCAGGTAATGCACAGTAAAACTCAGTATCAGCTGGATACCAATATGAGGAAAAGTTGGAAGCCTGTTCTGCAGGATTGAGCTTTTTAGTGCACCCTGTGGACTCTCCAGCCGAGCTGTGTTGCTTCTGGTCCTGCTCTCGCTGCCCTGCCTGTGAGCTAAGGTGTTATTCATTGCAACATAAACTCAATATCCACAGCCTTGGTGCACTATCCACCACACACTGGTTATGTTCAGTAGACACATTTTGTTTCCTAAAATAAGGCCTCATCAATTACAGGCAAATGCACTCAGACATATTTTCTCTGCCTCTGCTTATTTGGATAAGCAAATAATTTTAACTTTTCTAAAAAGTATCATTTGCACACTTCTCTTTCTCAGAGTGCCATTATGTCTTGAAATGTGTATACAAAAATACATACATTGGCCTTTCTATTAGGACAATGTCTGTTTTGGAGCAGTCAAATTACTTTATAAAGTGCTGAATAAAAACTGTTTGACAGACTGAGAGCACAACTGATTTTGCTTAAGTGTGCAAAATGTGAAGTAGTGCTTCCTTCAGAAGCTTCTGTCCTGTTGGGAGGCTGCAGACAGATTACAGGGAGGATGTGCCAGCTTGAAAATGGTGCTGATTGCAGTTGCATTGAAAATGAGGTGTTTTGCTGTCATTCCTTGTGGAAGCTGTAAAATGCTTGATTGTTCTGATGTGCTAGAGAAGAAAGGGAGAGTAAGTTTCTAACCAGAAAATAACATTGTGGATATTTTTTCCAACTTAGCTACACTTTTTATCACTAATTTTTAGAATTAATTTTGAGGTTATGTTCTGCTTAGGTGAACATACTCTAATTTGCATGGGTCCACAATGAATATTCTAATAAATCTGTGGAGGTTATTTTTAACTTGTTAACACTTAGGCTGTCTGAGACATTTTGAGTTCCCAAGCCTCAGTGAGAGGAAGCTCTCCTGACACATTGACCTTTCAGCATGCAAAAGTGGCAAGTAAAACTCACAGTGGACTCCAAGTGGCAGCAGAATTCAATTCAGAGGGAGGCAGTTTTGACACAGAGGCGTGAAGAGTGCACAGAATGTACAGAATCTTTTCCTCATTCTTGTTAGGATCTTGTGGCCCCTAAAGTGTACAAAAATGGAGATCCTGTAGCTCTTCTAGGCACTGAATACATCCTGGCTCATCAGGGTATCAGCAATTGTCTTAACCAGGGCTTTCCAGATTTGTGGCATTGCTTTGTTACCATCATTCCCACAACCCTCAAATAAAGAAAGCAAAGCAAATGTAAAAAAAACCCCAAACCAACCCTGGTTTCCATTTATGGGCTAGGCTACCATACAGATCCAAACAAAACAGAATTGTAAATCCTCTACAGCTTCTTTAATGATAATTTTTTTCCTCAAGTGTTCTACTTGGCTACTCCCAAAGGCTTTTCATTTTAAATATGTTTTTTCAGTGTATTGAATGACTACTAGGATTCTGTACAAACTCATTAAGTTCAGAAGCTGGAATCTTGAGAAAGAATAGCTTGTGCTGTTGGGCAGTCTTGCTAACTCCAGATGGGATGGTGCCTTTTCAGGCAGGCTTTATGTGCATCCTCAGTTCAGGGCAGGGAAGAGGGTGCAAAGCTTAGCTTGGAATGTGTTGGGGAGTATTTTCTTTAGTAATTATAATGAAGAACTGTCATAACCATTTGACTGAGGGTGTAATGTTATTTTTTTAGTATTTCTAAATGTAGCTTCAGAATTCCTCTCCAGTCTTTAGGGGAATAATTTTGGTGTGTGGGCTTATGTGTTTCAGGGAAAATTCTCTTCTTAATTCCAATTAGCTGATCTTTCCAAAGTGTACAGAGACTCTGAGAACCAAGTAGAGCATGTGAGTGCCCGAGTAGCTATTCTGTTGTTATCCTTGCACCACTGAAAAGTTCTGCAAAATGAAAGGTATCAATTTTTTATCACTTTCAGCCTGAAATAGATAACTCTAAGACAGTAATTTTGTTGCTGTATTACAAATGAGTGTAAGGTTTTTTTTCATTAAGTTTATTCCTGAAATAAGGCTTTTATAGGAACACATGGATGAATTTCGTGGTGAAAAGAGCTTTCTGTAGATCTACAAGGGTCATAAATAATCTGCCTAGAGTTGTTTTCAGAAACCCTCTTAGTATTTCTGACAGTGGAGAAAATTAACGTAAGTGGAGGTATCTCTGAGTCAGACAGAGGCTGAGGAAAAATAAACACATCCAAGTAAAACATTCCCAGTTGTGGAAAACCTATCCCCATCAGAAGTATGGTATGTATAGGAAAGATACAGCAGTTTTTGTAGCAAGTAGAACTTTTAAGTGTTTCCCTGTGCTCATTGTGTCAGAGCTGGTGTTTTAGTGGGGCCCACAATTCAGTCCTCTAACCATTTTGGGCTTCCAGTGGGTTTAACTGTGTGGTGTTGAATTTTCGGTGTCATCTGGCTCAAGTAGGTCTGTGTTATGGGTCTGTTCCAGCTGCAGTTCTGTCAGGAGGAATTGGATTAGGCCATTAATGCTGTGGGACTAAATTGTTTATCACTGTTACATTAGGAGGAGTAACAAACAGAAATAACAGGAGGTTAGGAGAATAAAGGTGCTTACAGATTCTACCTGTGGACTGGATTTAAAAATGTATCTATAAAGATTCTGAGTCTTATCTTGATGCTGTAGCTCTCATCACAGTTTCCATACAACAAGGAAGAGCTTCACAGACTACAAGAACTGGGTATTTAAGACCTTTAAGATGTATAGATCATAGTAAACACCGGAGTTGGTTTGTTTTTTGGATCATGCTATTTCATGCTGACTGAAACTGAAAGCAAGCCAGTTCTATGTCTGGTTCCATTGCCTGTTCTCTGCTATGAGGGCCTTTAAGAGCAATTTTTCTCCTTGACAAGACAACACAGCATTTAAAGGTTTCTTTCTTTTCTAGACCAGTGTTGAAGATGAATCCTCTCCTTTGTGCTATATTAGTATTATTATCTGACTTGTGTCACTGGACAGAAATCTGGCATAGGACAAGAGCGGATCTCATCCTGAAGTTTTTATTTGGTTATTTCCCAATCCTAAAGTCAACAGATTCTTTTACTGTACAGTCTCTGGCAAACCTCAGATGAGGATGGTTTTAGTCAGAGTGCTTACGCTGCTTTACAATCAGATGCATCTTTTGTTGTAATAAGAAATGCACGTTGTAAACGTTGATATGAATTGTCCTCTGAAGGCTGGATCCTGCTGAGTGTGCTGAACAGTGCATGCCCTGGCAGAGCTGGGAACTGCAGTGTGCTAAATGGAGCATCATGGGCGAGTTGTAAAGGCAGGTGGAGTTCAGTTTTGGAGGCTGTTATTGACTCAATACTGAGATGCAAAACAGGATCTTATAACTGCGTTGAAGTGTAGCAGTGACAGACAAGGAGCAGCCCTTACTTACTTTGACTACATCAGAGCTTACAGTCCGTGTTTGGTGTAAAGTTGAGACCGTGTTTTAAGGCTTAACTGTCAAAGACAGGGAGGTTTGCTTTCCATGTGCTAAACTGCATTGGCAGTTAGGGAAATGTGACTCACTAGCTGGGCCAAAATCAAACCCCCAAAAAAGGCCAAAAACCCAAGTGCCAAAACCATCAACAAAATCTCACTTTTTTTGTGTGTATGTACCAGCAGATGCCAAATAGCCTTTGCAGTTGGTGATACCAACATTCTCTAGAAGATTCCCTGCCTTCTGTTCACTTCCTTCTCACCCAAATGTTCCATCAGTGGCCTCACCAGAGAAATACCTGGAAAGAAAGCCAGTCTGTTGTATGCCTGTGTTGCCAGCATCATCCCAGCTCAGCATGCCTCTGATTCCACCTATAAACTTAGCTTTCAATTTTCTGGAAAATAAACAAAAACCCAACCCAAAACAAAAGCCAAGTATACTATTCTTGGCAGACTCAAATTACTTTGAGTTAATTTCAGTGCTAATCTTTGTCACGGGGCTATACTTAGTGCTGTATTTTGCACTGCATATGGGATATGTACTGGGGAGTTGAAGGTTATGTCTACTGTTAGTGTCCTGAAGGCTCATAGGTCTACAGTGGGTTTAGTGGAGTGCAGTATTTCAGTTTTTTGTGCTGTGTGGCAGGTATATTGTGAAATTGTAGGCTAAGGTTGGGGTCAGGCTTATGCATCAGAAGGAAAGGGGTCAAAGAGCTTGTTTTACTCTTCCGAAGAGTAAAGAAGATTCATACAGGACGAGGACCCCTGTCCTGAGTGTTCTATAGCTCATGGCACGCTTTGGTTCTGCTCTGTAGATTCATGAAGGCCCATGTCACAATGAATAGCTGTTGTGATCTAGATTTAAACTTAGTATCTGGGTCTGGTACTTGTATGCGTCATGTATCAGGTTATTACTGGGATTAGGGAAACTGTTGAAAAGGTCAGGGTTCACGGTGGGGAGGCATTAAGTGCTTGATTTATTTGTATCTCCTGCAGGGCTCTAGCGCTGCAATGAGCGCTGATTCCTGCTGGGGTTTGGCTTCTGTCAGATTTGGTGCAGCTGTTTGTCACTGAACTCAGGTGGATGTGTGGTTTGGGGATGTGAGCCTCTGCTCTTCTCCCCTTCATACCCTGCAGTGAGGGACAGTGTGTGGAAGGCTCTACAAGGGGGTTTCATGTCATCTCCATGCATTTATTCTTCATTGACTGTAGATCTCCTACACAGGAATGTGGGCCACATTCTGGTTCTTTAGAGTCTGTCACATATGGCCTGCAGAGTGACAGCATTCTTTCCTTTTTCAGGGTCCTTTTTTGTTTGAAAATAAAAATCACTTCAAGAATCAACCTTTCTTTATGATGGGAGATTACCTTAAACATTTGCAGATGTCAAGCAACAGTATTTTCTGTGATGATACATCATGGAAATAGGTTTCCTTTTGTCTGTTGTACCTTTACTCTTGATTTCCTTCGTCCTCTCTTGAGTAATTATTTCCTGCATAATGTTTTCTTTGATCACATGCTATGGAACATTGAGTAAGGACAAAATGGTGAATTAGGAAGATGATCAAATTATGGAGAGATGTCCTATGGAATTAATTAATTTTTTTTTCAAGGTAATAAATCTAATTTGGTCAAACATGATAGATGTGGTATTGCTTGAAAAGAACAAACCTTTATAACACACAATAAAACTTGGCTGTTTTTATAATTTTACATATAGCATACAGTTGTCTTGGCTATCTCTTACTTTATGGTGATGCAGAACAAGAATTTTTTGCTTATGTTCCTATGTATTGTAAAATAGCCCTCAAAGGACAATAGTTATAATTCTAACTTGAATAATTTCATGCTAGTGACTGTATTTCCTGGCCACAACAAGAAATGGGATTCTGACATTACCCATCACTTTCTTCACTATCTCATGAAGTTCAAAAAGACAAAAGAACTCACTGAGCAGGAGGAGAAAAAGATATTTTTTAAAAGTTTTAAAACGCTTTACATTTGATTTTTTTCGGATTTTAATCTTCCAGTGAAGTTGGAGAGGATTCTCTCCTGCAGCTTGTTTTGAAGATCAAAATTGGGGGTTAGCTGTGTTATGCAGGAAGAAAAGCAGAATCACTAGGGTGCCCAAGTAAAATAATGTGTATCACTTGGTTTGCTGTGTTTAAATCCTAAAATTACCACCTGCAAACTACAGACAGTACTGGAAGGAGTTAAATGTCCATCTGTTGGTGTGAGAGAATCAGTAACTATCAGGAATATTGCTTTCTCTGTTTTAATCCAGATGCTCACTAGACAAAAGGTATGAGTTCTCAGCCCTTCCTTGTGTCCTTTTAAAGGAAAGAAATTGCCAAGTCTTTCCCTTGCTTGCACCAAAGAACAAACTCCTGGTAAGGCCATAGCATAGGCCTCTTCCTGAGTGCTTGGTTAGGATATTCTGCTCAAAGGCAAGGAGGTGGATATGCCTCCCCCACAGGTTTCCAATCCCTCTGTTCATCTTATGGATCTGTGCCTGTTGTGTAGATTCCAACACCCAGGAGTGCTCTTTAACACTGACATGTGTGAGTACTTGTATTTCTTCATCCAAGCGTCACATTTTAAATTGCTCTATTCATTCCTTTGATTTTGAGCATAGCTGTGACTCAGCAAGCCATGCAAAAATGTGTGTTTAGATTGCAGTGGACTTTGGGACCTGAGCTGCGAGAGTCTTTGTTCTGGGAGCCTTTGCCAGGTGAAGTGCTCCAGGGAACACCTGGTTGTTTCGGATGCAGAAGAGATTAAGAGCTTTCTGCTATGCTTTAAATAAAACCTGTGATGCTGACAGGACTTTTGCAGTCTAAAATTCACTTTGGCAAAACATGGAGTTTTCCATAAGCATAAAATGGATTAAATAGGACAGCAGTGACACACTTCTAGTCTGTTACAGAGAGAGAGTATTTTGTAATATAGAAGGAAAAATAAGTCTGCAAAGACAATCCAGTCATAGTGGATTAGTAAAGGCTGATTTCAGCACTCGGGATGTTCAGAAATGTCACAATACACTTTTAGGGTTAGCTGAGGGACTGCTGAACAGATCTTATTCCAAAGCAAACAAGGACCAGTCTGCAACTCACTTAATAGCAACCAGAGAGGAATGATTTCTGTCTGGCGTGGATGGTCAACCATGGACCAGTTCATGATTGCCTTCTCCTTGCAACTACACAAGAGAATACAAAACTTAACTACTTCCTCCCTGCTAATGAAATTGGGAAATCTGTTTCCATTCATCTGTGTATGGACATAACAGGCACTCAGCTTTCCACGTGTTTGTGTGTCTTTAACTTTGGGGACAGTTCCTCTGAAATTTATATGCAAATCGGCAAAGGCCTTGTACTGTGAACAAAGTGCTGATGTCACTCTTTGAGTTGCCCTTTGTTTCATCTGAGTTAGTATTCTTGAGATGATAATGTTTTCTGGAGAATGACTGCAGTGAAACTGCACCAGTGCTGCTCAGAGGGGGTTGGTTGGTGACTGCTGAGTTACTGGAACTTGCACCTGAGACCCTCTTGCATTAACGGGTAGAGCAGTTTGCATTGCTTAGGTTTGCCTTTCTGCACATCCCAACATGCTGGCTACTGGGAGCTTAAAATATGTATTTTAAAAATGGGGTTTTTTTGCGGTGGGAGAATTGTATGTGTGGTCAGGAGTGGGGCTAACAGCAAGGCTTAGGTAATTGCCTAAGCTTTCATGACAGTGAAGATAAGCCCTGTAAAAACAGATAAGGGAACCCCCATTAGTTGACCAGAGCAGTAAAGGGATGAGGGATGGTTTTTTCACAGAAATGTCCTGTAAGAAGAGAGCAGTAAAGTAAATCAAGAGTAAATTAACTAATAACCTCTTTTTTTTTAACTTCCAGCTAGTTTTGCAGGAGATACAGTCTATTGGAGAGGATAGAAAATAGGAACAGAAGCTGGAGTCATTCACAGTGGTAAGATACCTTTTATATCTCTCTTTGATAATCATTCAGATAGGAAGGCACTTTACTTATAGGTCTGTCAGTGCAGGAATAAGAAGCCAGGAACTCTGAGGGCCTCTTTCACCAGGGTGGTGCAGCCTGTTTGAATGTCTTGGAAGCTGAATCATATAGAAATCATAGAGTTCCTTGGGTTGGAAGGGACCTTAAAGATCACAGATTTCCAATTCCCCAGCCATGGGCAGGGGCATCTTTCACCAGACCAGGCTGCTGAGAGCCCCATCCAGCTTGGCCCTGAACACTCCCTGAACACAGCTTGAACCACTGTGAATGTGGAGCATGTGTTGCAGCTGAAAGTTCTGCCTAACTGGTATTCTGAAGTCATATCACACATAGTCCAAGGTGATATTTACAGGGTAGTGGGAAAGGGCAGCTTTGTTGTAATAAGACAAAAAGAATTAGATAAACAGACTACAAAACTGATAAATGGCGTCTCTGCAGTAGCATCATTTTATAGTTTGTCTGAACCCCATGTTTTTTGTCACTTATTTTGAAGAAAACATTTGTTTAAATTTATCAAGCAATTCCTTTTGCTGTTTTGTCTGAAAGTAGGCAGTTTCTCTGTCCAGCACGTTACAAAAACATAAGTTCAGTGTGTTCCAAGCTAAATCTAACAAGCAGGCTAATGACCTCATCGTTCTGTGAAATTCTAATGGGGGTGACCTTTTTTTCAAATGTCTTTAAAGTTCTGCAGTTTACTTGCAGTTAAGACATCTGGATTGTGTTCCCTATGAGTAGCTTCCTGAGAAATCTTCAATGAATCCCTTTATGCCTGTTTTAAATCTGTAAAATGAGATAACAACACTTAAACATGGGTGTTAGGATGCTAAATAGATTGTGTATTGAGTTATGGAATGCTTAGTCATTGTAATAAATAGGCTGAAGGAGAACTCATCTCATTTGTGCATGTTATTCACTGCATGCACCCTCTTTCTTTGGTGGAGGGCAGTTATGCTGTTTCTTAAGGATTTCCTTTTTGCTTCAAACTTTTTTTACACAGAATTACTACGTGGCAAACTTTCAAAGCTTTTGGTGGTGGAAAACTCTCAGGGAGTGGCTGCACAGAATCAATCTGGTAGTTAATAATTCAGCATGCTAAACTCAGTAGTGGTGAGCTGTGTGACTTCCTCAAAGGAAAGGAGGAAAAATATACGTGCCTAAAGTGGTTCTTGCACATCTGCTGATTGCAAGTGTGGCCAAGAACATGATGAAATATTACTTGTCTGGCTATGAGCTCTATATAGTACAACCCAAGTGAATCATCAGGTCAGTTGCCGACCACAGCTCAGAGCTGTGAGAAGCAGATGGCCCAAAGAGAAGGAAATCTTGGAAGCATCTCCATGCTTGTCAGCAATGTTATGCAGCACAAGGATTTCTCAGAAGCAGTGCTGGCACTCAGTGATTTCAGTGAAGAGGTGATAGTTTTTCAACTGCACTTGGTCTCCCACATCAGAATAATGTCTTATGGCTCTCAGAATAAGGAAGCTTGCTGGCTTTTTAGTGCAGGTCCGTATTTGTGAATCAGATCCTGTACTTGGAGGGGCAGTAGTAAAGAGGTCAGTAAAGTCCTCAGACTTTCAAAGAGCTAGTTTTTCAGCTCTGAGAAGCCTTCAGGTTGCTATTAAAAGGTGGCTGGTCTGTGTAAATGTTCCTTCTGGACATGAAGCCGAAGTTCTTAATCAATTCTGAAAATCTTTTCCTGTAGTCTCTCCCTACCTCTTTACCCTCAGTAGAATGATACTCATCTTCCTCTGACTGTAGAGTTGGGCTGAGGATTATACTCAGCTCAGATATTTGCATGTAAAGTGCCACAAAGTATCTAGAGAATATAATAAATTGTTGTAGACACTGAATACTGGGCCACGTTCTAGATCAGAATCTGAGAAGAAAATAGCTTACCAGTCTGGAGTGGGTTTTCTCTTTGGCTTGCTGTGGTGGGTTTACCCTGGCCAGCAGCCAAGCACTCACAGCTCCTCACTTCCTGCAGCAGCTCTGCACAGTGGGAGGGGGAAGAAAATAGGAAGAACAAAATCAAGGCAACTCTTGAGATGAAAACTGTTTAGTGGGTGAAGAAGAAAAGGTTGGTTCAGGAGGCAAAAACGAAGCAGAGCAAAAGAGATGGCACATCAGGTGATGGCAGACCAATGCTCAGCTAGTCTTTGAACTATAGCCAACTTGAAAACAAAAAAACTCCATATTTTAATTCCTCTATCCTAGTTTTGTTCCTGAGCTTAACGATACGTCGTATGAAATATCCCTTTGACCACTCTGGGTCAGCTGTCCCAGCTCTGTCCCCTCCCAGCCTCTTGCCCACCCCCAGCCTGGCTGTGGGGATGTGGTGGGAAACAGAGGTGGCCTTGACACTGTGCAAGCACAGCTCAGCAATAGCCAAAATACTGGTGGGTTGTCAGCAGTGCAGTAGCCACAGATCCAAAGCACAGCACCATGTGGGCTGCTATGAACAAAGTCAACTCCTTCCCAGTCAGACTCAGCACAACCCCAAGTCATACTGCCTTTTTAACTTACTTTTTAATGTAGTACCAAAAAAAGAGTTAATCAGATGAACAAAATCCTATTGTAAGATAAGAACAGAATATTCTTCATTAAAAATGTTTTCTTGTATATGCAGATGTAAAATCTCCATTAGAATCATGCACTCATTCAGAACAGTTCAAAAACACTCTTAAGAATGTGCTGAAGTTCATTTTTTCTCTGAAAAATGTCTCAAAAATTTGTTTCATGGAATTCAGTAGCACTTAGGTGCTTATCTGAATAGGGGCTGCATGCTCAAGCTGACTCTGTCCTGCAAGAGCAATTCTGAAGAAAGGTCTGATGTTCACACTGGGCAGATTATCTCAGAAATGGGTAGTTTGGGAATTGCCTATAGATGCATCTTGTTACTGTCTATAAATATGTCATCTTGTGCCTTAAAATAATCAGCTCTACAAGTCTTACTTATCATGAGACTGGACAGAAAATGCCTTCAAAATTGAAACATTAAGAATTAAAATTATGTGATTATCCTTGGAAATTGAAAAACTAAAAGAAGTCTGAAGTAGGAATGGAATCTTAGTTCACTTCTAAAAAAAATTAGTGAATTATATTATTGTTAATGTCTCTGTTCTTCCCTGGAACACCTTATTTTTGATCATGTATGCTGCTGTCAATGAAAAATACATGGCAGCTTTGTGATGCAGAGAGCTCAGATAATTCAGATTAGAGTTCACTGATTACTTTGATCAGTATCAAAGTCTGAAACTGAAGACAGGTTGAGCTTTCACATAATTTTTAGACAGAATAATTGTGATTAAAGGAGGCTTTTGAGTTCTTGAATTGATTCTTTATTTTTAGATACTTAGCCTGCTCTATTATTGCTGGCCCTTCTTTATTCTGCTTTATTAAGACAGGTAAGCATTTGTTCCTGGTGAAAAGCATCACAAAGCCTTTGGTGAATGCACAGGAGTGTGACTGAATGTAAGAGTTCAAGGTGGCCACCTTCAAATTTCTTACTGGGTTTGTCAGTTGATTCTGTTGTTCCAGAAGAGAGATGATATTATGGCACTTGGTTATGCAGTAAGTACAGTGAAACTGAAACTTCAGTGCCTTCATAAAAGGTGTTATGCAATTTCTCGTTACTTTTTTGCACTGAAGCACTGATGTGAGTGAAACTTTCCTTTAATGATGGGGAAGAGTGAACATATTCATGAAAAGGCAGCCCCCAGTGAGGGCAGAATAAAATTGCCCCCTTACAGTACGTTCTGAAATGGTTCTTGCTGTAAAGGTTCATGATTAGAGCACATAATTTTTCTTTGCCAGTGATAACTTCCATTCTTTGCTCTCTCTGTGGAGCATGCACTCAAAGTAGTTTAGAAGAATTGTTGGCATCTTTGTCCTCAGCAGCAAAGGAACAAACACCTCTGAGGGCAGTAGGATGGAGTGTGTGTCCTGCTAGAATGGAGTTGCAAGGCAGTAATTTGTGCCCTGTCCAAAGGCAGGGTGTATGTGGGAATAAAGGGGTCAAAGAGTTCTTGTTTTTTTCCTCCAACTGCACAGTTCAGGCAGTTTGAAAAGAGCCAAAGCATTCCCTGTTTGCTGTGCCCTAAATTGTGAGCAAGGTGACCAGACTGTCTGAACTCAGTTAATGAGCAGAATCCCTGAAAAACTATGATGGATAAAGTTCAGGTCTTGGAACAACTCTACCTGTTCGATATTATTGGCAACTCTGCATGTTTAAGGAAGAGAGCCAGTGGAGCTGAATCTCATCCTGTGTAAGTTGCTTCTCATACATGAATCTCTTTTCTTTTTTTCCTTTTTATTGTTGGAAAGTCCAAATACTGAGCAACTATAAAGCCAGCTCTCTTCAGCCAGTATCTTTAGTTCTCTGGGTGCCAGTGACAGAGCTCTGTTAACCACAAAATCCAGTCACAGCTCACATCTGCTGCCTGCAGAGCCTGCTCTGCTTGTTTTGGTGTGTGGCTAAATTGGAGATGGGAATTTGTGGCAGCTCTGACTATGCTTTTGTCTGGAGTAAGAAATCTGTGAGAGACTGCCAGAACTGTTTATTATGAATGAAGATGATAACTCTGTGTATGGCTCCATGAAAGCACAGTCAGACACTCAGAAAAAGATCAGCTATTCAGGAGTCACCTTTGCCTTTACTTGGGAAGGCTTTAGCAGAGTGAAGGGAAGACGTGACAGATACAGGGCTTTGATAAGAAATGCTGAGCTCATTCTTCTGTGTTTGCACAAGCCACAGTAACTTCCTGCTTTGTTGAACTGAACTTCACTTATCCCAAGGTTTGCTGGGATCTGGGCTCTCTGGGGAAAGACAACTGGCTAATAGGGAATTCAATTAGCTTTTTGGGGAAGGCTTGTTCAGCAGATGTTTGAGAAATGTTTCAGTGTGCCGAGGCAGCTTCGCCCATGCCAAAAAAACCCCTGTTTGACTGGAAAATTCCTAGCCAGCTCAGTTTCTTGTCTGCCAGTTTTTACTGTGCAGGGGATGGTCAGAGCAAGTTGAGGTTCTGGGAATTTGAGTCTTAACCAGCACCATTTCTTTGGCAGTACCCATTTCTTTGTGAGCACTGTTGTGGTGTTGCTGATTAACAACAGTAAGAAGATTTAGCAGTTAGTGCAATTCTGAGGTTCACTTAGAAAATGTGCTTTTCTGTGTGTTTATGGTGATTGGCCCTGTCTGGGTGCCAGGTGCCCACCAAAGCCACTCTATCCCTTCCCTCCTCAGCTGGATAGGGGACCTAAATGTAACAAAAGGCTCTTGGGTTGAGATAAGGACAGGGACAGATCACCCTGCCATGACCATCACAGGTAAAACAGACTAGACTTGGAGAAATTTAACTTAGTTTATTACCAGTCAATAAGAGCAAGATAATGAGAAATAAAAACTGAATTTGAAAACACCTGACCCCTAGCCCTCCCTTCTTCCCAGGCTTAACTTTGCTCTCAAGTTCTGTAACTCCTCCCTGGAGCAGTGCTGGTGGA
The DNA here is from genome assembly GCA_013396695.1 of Sakesphorus luctuosus. Classification (NCBI taxonomy): domain Eukaryota; kingdom Metazoa; phylum Chordata; class Aves; order Passeriformes; family Thamnophilidae; genus Sakesphorus; species Sakesphorus luctuosus. The sequence goes on from VWZD01005403.1 coordinate 977,877, forward strand.
TGGGGAATCAGGGTCATGGTCAGTCCATCACACGTTGTTTCTGCTGCTCCTTCCTCCTCAGGAGGAGGACTCTTCACATTCTTTTCCTACTCCAGTGTAGAGTCCCTGCCATGGGATACAGCCCTCTGTGAAATTCTCCAACATGGGTCCTTCCTGTGGGCTGCAGTTCTTCACAAACTGCTGCAGCATGAGTCCCTTTCCACAGGGTGCAGTCCTTCAGGCACAGGCTGCTCCAGTGTGGGTCCCCCATGGTGTCGCAAGTCCCACCAGGGAAACCTGCTCCAGTGTGGGCTCTTCTCCCCAGGGGTCAGCAGCTCCCTGCCAGGAACGTTTTCCAGCATGGGCTTCCCACAGTGGCACAGCCTCCTTTGGGTATGGCCATGCTCCTGTGTGGGGTCCACTATGGGCTGCAGGTGGGTCTCTGCTCCCCCCTGGACATCCATGGGCTGCAGGGGCACAGCTGCCTCACCATGGTGTTCCCCACAGGCTGCAGGGGAATGTCTGCTCTGAGTCCTGAACACCTCCTCTGCCTTTTCCACTGACTTTGATGTCTGCAGAGTTGTTTGTCTCACATATTCTCACTTTTCTCTTCAGCTACAATTGCTGCTGCACAGCTTGTTTTTTCCCTTCTTAATTGTGTTACCCCAGAGGCACTCCCATGGTTGCTGACAGGCACAGGATCAGCCTTGGCCAGAGGTGGGTCCATCTTGAAACCAACAGGCATTTACTCTATCAGACACGAGGGAAGCTTCTGGCAGCTTCTCACAGAAGGCACCCCTGTAGCCCCTCCACTGCATTGCCACACAAACTCAAGACAGCATCAGAAACATGCTGATATCCATGTCTGCCCAAGAAAACTGGATTTGGCATCCTTTAGCACACTGAGAGTTTCACTTGGTAGGGCCCTGTGGTAACTGGGCCTTGTGGGAACTGCAATTCAGAGCTTAATTTAATGCTTTTGAACACTGGGTTTTGTGGAACAAATAGTATGTTACATTATCCTTCAAAGCTGTGTTAAATTTTCATCTGCAGAAATTCTGGACAGTTGCAAAGTAATAGTCTGTCTAACATGCTGGAGATTTTATCAATTCATGGACTCTGGCATATCAAAGATCACTTCCAGGGAATGGGCACAAACAGATGAGCTGAAAAATGCTCTGGAGTATTTATCCATGCTGTACAGTGTAACTGAGCTTGCCTGTCTTTGAGAAAAATAGCTTTTGTTTTCTTTAAAATGTTTCTCAACAAATAAAAAAAACCCTTCTTTTTATTTTGTTGATAAAATTACTCCTTTTTCTGTCCACATGTGCTAGCCAGTCAAACAGCTTTATCAGGACTGCCCTTGCCAAGTTAAGAAATCTGTAATTTAAAAAAAAAAAAAAAACCAAAAACCCCTTATACACCTGCTAAACAGAAACCTCAGTTCATGCATGTCAGGCAGTACTTCATATTCTATTGACCTTTAGAGGCAGAAGAGTTTTCTGGCATTGTCTCCTGACTCTTGGGGTGGATATGGGAGACTGGTTAAGGTGCCTTTGAGTATTTCTGGCAGTCTGCACTGACTGACTGTACTTTTGCATTTTTGATGTACCTGGGTAGTGTGGGTTTCAGATGAAAAGAATATTTTGTTTCCTCTGTGTTTTTTCTCTAAAGAGTGCAATTCAAAGTCCAGTAAATACTATAATAGCCACTTATTTAATGTGTAATAACGATTAGTCTGAAGGGCTGCATGAACAAGAAGTAATTACAGGTTAACTTCTCTATAGGCTTTTGTTGTTTCCAGGAATATCTTTTGATAACATAGAAAATCAATGTTTTCCTTGGCAGTGGGAAGGTGGGGGAGGAGAGGAAGACTAGCATTTGTTGTAAATCTGGGAATACCAAAATGTCAGGGCTTCTAATGTAGTGTCTGACTCTGCAGTTACTGTTAACATGGGAATGCTGCTGAGCCTGTGTCTGTTCATTGTGGGTGTACAGCAGGCCATTTTACTAGAGGAACTTGTAAACATTTTTAGAGGTTTTATGTACATACATTTTGTGTGTGTACATATATATAAATATAGTGATTTAAAATACGGTTCAAGGAAAAATTTGCATCTTCTTCAAAGGAGCTATATGGGATGACTCGGTTTTATAAAATGAAAGGCTGTATTTAATTTCAGTGTTTGGCTTTAGAAGGTTCAGAGTGCTCTGGCACTTTTAAATCAGGTATTTACTTTCAAGCGTATGTGTAGCCTCACTGACTCAGGAAATGTGCTTACCTGTACTTTGAATATTTGTTAATCACCTGAGGCCTCACTGCATTAAAGCTTCTTCATGTCTGTCTTGCCTCCAGTTGAGTCCCTGGCTGTATCAGCTTTCATCAGAAGCCCTTTACTTCAGGGAGCTGTTTTAGAGCTCTGGTAAAGTTCTTCCTTTTCTCAAGCTCACCATAAACTTACCAACTCATCATGGGTGCAGCACTCCCTGAGTGTTTGGCCAGGGCAGCTCTGAGGGCTGCTCCTTCCCTGTCTGCAGCCAGGGTGGCTCTGCTCTCCTGTCCTGTCCTGTCCTGTTGGACCAGCAAGCAGCTGGTCCAAGTCGATGTAGCTTCTTGAATTCAAAGGATTATATTTGCTGAGAATCAGCCTTGCACATCTGGCAGTGGTAAACTGTATCTTCAGAGATGTCTGAGCCAGAAAGAAAGGTGGTGTGAACTTTGAACACTTAATAGAAAGAAGGCTGAAATTGCATTAACTCCAGCACAGTCTCTGAATTTGAGATTTATTCCAAGATTATGGGAATTTACTGTAACCATTATCTTGTACCAGTCTGCTGGTAGAAGTTGGATTCCTTGTGATAGTTTTATTTCTTAACATCCAAAACAAGTGTGAATTTGAACACTTCCTGCTGTTCACTTTTTTCCTTCTGTTCTTACTGCTTAGAGAACCCCCTGTGACTGAGGCAAGGTATGCCACCACTTTGCATACTCTGCTGTTCGCATTCCCATGCCATGCTCTTCCAGCAGTCCACATTTGGGCAACCACAGAGGCAAATGAACCGCCAGTGTCTCCTGGCATCCCTTCTGAGCTGAAACAGGAGCCACTGCAAATGACTTAATAGCTCAAGTCCCTGGCAAGAAGGGCTTGGAAGATAGTACCTTGTTTGTAAAAACTGAAAGTTAACCTTTTTTGGTTTGTTTTGCAGGAGGATCATGCAAATGTAGAATTTGAGTAGATTTTTTTTTTTTTTACTATTTTGCTGCTCTTTATCAGTGTGGTTGGCAAGATTCCTTCAGGCACTTCAGGAAGAGAAAGACACTAATGTTTATTTTGGCAAGTCTTACTATAGAAAGTGAGTTTTCTCAGTCTGAATTTTTTTTCCATATCCCACATCCCTCCCTCCTGCCTGTCAGAGAGGACCATTTTACAGACCATGTGGCTGAATCCATCTATTGTGAATTGGGCTCAGTTCTACTAGCGTGATATATGTAGTAAAACTGGGAATTCAGTTTATGCTGAATCATAGTGATGCTCTGCAGATGCTCCTCTAGGATGCCAGCCAGCAGAACATGGGCTCTGGGCTCTCAGCAGTGATTCTCTTGCAGAGTGGAGAGGGTATAGAGCCCTTGGGTGCAGTCCCTAAAGTGGAGAACACCAGGAGCTAATCAAGTGGCTGCTTTATCCTGAGCAGCCACTGCCAGTTGTGGTAGTAATGGAATGGAGCTGGGTTTCTTGCCTTTGGACCTTTGGAGTGGACAAATGCCTTTGCTGGCTCTTAACTGGTTCTAGGAGACTAACAGAAGTGTTTGAGTGGAATATGAAAACTGCTTACAGAAATTCTTCTTTTAAGAACAGCTCAGAGGTTAAAGTACCTTTCTAGTATAGCAGGAGGCAGGTTTGGAACAGGCAAGAGATCTTCAGTGTGAGATCTAAGCTGGAGACACTCCCTTCTCCTGAGCTGCTGGGATATTTTTTTTCAGTCTCTTCTGTTTGAGCTGTTACATTTTGTTTAAATAAACGTTTGTAGGACAGGACTCTTCATTCTTTCAGAAGTTCCAATTTTAATGAATTGATAATTTGCTACTCTGAAATTAAAAATTGTTGGAAGACTTTGTGCCTTATCCTTTTTTCAACTTTTTGGTATTTCTGTTGTTCAGTATAGCTTCTTAATGTGGTGTGGAGTCAGTGTCATTGCTGAGTGCTCCCTTCTTAGGTAAAAGGATGGTATAAATTGTATGGCTCAAAAAAGAGCACTGGGAGGTGCTGTCACCTTGGTTTAGAACTAATTGGGCATTTGACCACTCATAACCTTTCAGCAATGTATCTGATAATTGTTCAAGTGACAAAACCAAATGGATAGGGAGTTCAAACACATGATAGTATGTACAACAATTTAGGTGGGAAACTGTTTGCTTTACATTACTGGCACTCTGGTTCAAGTTGTGCAACTTCAGAAAAGATCTGGCTTGAAAAGAAATACCTGGTTACTAATCAGTGTGGCAAAGAGGATGGGAGGAATTTTCAGAGGTTGTGCTTAAGTCACTTGACTGTTCACTAGGAAATCGCTCTTTTATCCTGTAAATTCCCTTTCATGGAAAAGCCTGCTGCTGTGCAACAGGGCTCCCTTCCAGAAGTCTGACATTTTTTGGAATCTGAATTCCTAGGTTTTGTTTAGGAAGTGTACTATCATGTGTGTTTTAGGGCTGTTTTTCAGAGTTTAGAATACTATATAGTTTTTGAAATAATGGTACTTATTGTTCTTATTTATTTTACTTAAAGTATGATTATTTCATAAAGCATTTTATGAAATAACTCAACTCGTTGTTTCCACCCACTACTACTGGACTAGAATCTGTTCTTAGAACACTCCAAGTAAACTAAACAGGACAGCTCAGTGGAAGTAGCATTTCGTGGTCTGTGTATGTGCCTATTTACATACATATATATATATATTTCAGCAGTTACCGAACATCTACTTTGCACTGGTACCTGTCTGTTGCAGCATGGATACATTGCTCTGTGCAGGACTCTCACTTGTCCCCTTCTGTAGCCCAATTCTTCATTTCAATAACTTGCTATAAATAATGCAGACCTGGCCTTTCTTTATACATTTGTATGTTTTTTTAATTGACCTCCTTTGCTCAGATGCAGGGTAGTGTTTCATGACCTAAACTACTGGTTTGGATCCTTCTCAGCCCAAGGTATATTCTACAAAGTTACCAGGTGGTTGTTAGAGGTCTGTGGGGTGGTAACTGGTGGTGTTACAGGGTGTCAGTCGCTGGCTGTGAATGAACATCAGCCAGTACTGTCACACCAATCTTCGGGGGAAGCCACACTGAAACTTGCGATAAAGAAGAGCTTTTAGCTTGGATAGGATAGACCCAGCATTCAAAGACACTACAGCAAGAGGATTTGCAAGCAGCCTTGGTTTTGTAACAAGGGTGTGTTGCTGCCTGTGGACCAGGGATAGGAAATACACCCAGAATCTCTATGATTCTGTGTGATGTCTGTCAGAAGATAGTTATATTACTGAATACTTGTAAACTCCTTGGATTAAATATTAGTGGAGTTCAGGGAACATGCCAGTCAGGGAGCTTTCTTCTGCTGCTCTCTCAATCTGATCTTGATGAGGGCTAGAACATTCTTCTGCAGGACTGTTACAGTGGAGGCTGCAACACAAAGTGCATAGAGGACCTGAGGATCCGTCACACACCATATCTGTGTGAAAAGATGCCTGTGGAGTCCACATATGTAGTGTTCTGTCTTCTCAGGGACTGGGAGAGGGAAGTGAGCCAGCTGACAGGAGAGGAGAAAGCACAGGCTCTCACTGGGTTACATTCATAGCACCAGCTCTCCTTAGGAAGAGGAGAGCACAGCAAGGTCAAAGAGCAACGGGTTTTATCAGAATGAGGTACAGGACTTACTGGCACCTAATCATTTTATTGTGACACTGATTGGACATTACAGTGTTTCTGTGATACCTGCCTAGAGCCATTCCTGCCTTTGGCAGAAATCTAGGAGGAGAGGAGACAAAAGGGCACTGACCCAGGTGCTAAGGACTGTCCTTCCTCTCATATCCCACTGTCACCTCTGTCCCTTTTCTCTTTATAGCAGAGGGGTCCATGGTCTCTCAGATATGGGGTTTATAATGTTATAACATAACTGAGTTCCTGATGTGCTATTGTATATTTTCCAAACCTTTACACCTTACGGTCCATTTTCAAGCAAGGACTCTGCTAGGCTCCCAGAATCCTCACACAGCTGCTGATGTCATTGCAAAACCTCTCCTGATGATTTGTGAGCAGTCTTGGGAATCTGGAGAAGTCCCAGCTGACTGGGAACTGGAGAACATTGTCCCAGTTTTCAAGAAGGGCAAGAAGCAGGACCCTGGAAACTACAGGGCTGTCAGTCTCACTTCAGTGCCTGGTAAAGTTATGGAGAAGATTATTCTGGGAAGTATTGAAAATCATCTGAAAGACAATGCTGTCATCAGTCACATTCAGCACAACCTCATGAGAGGAGAGTCCTGCTTATCCAACCTGATTTCCCTTTATGACAAGGTAACCCACTCAGCTGATCCAGGAAAGCCAGTTGATGTAATATTTTTGGATTTCAGTAAAGCTTTCAGTACTATCTTTCCCAGGATCATTCTGGACAAAATGTCCAGCACACAGCTGGGTAAACACATCATGTGGTGAGTGAGCAATTGGCTCACGGGTAGGGCACAGAGGGTGATAGTGAATGGGGTGACATCAGACTGGTGACCTGTCACTACTGGTGTTCCAACAACTTCATCAATTACCTGGATGCAGGACTGGAAGGGATACTAAGCAAGTTTGCAGATGACACCAAACTGGGAGCAGCTCTTGACTGGAAGGCAGGGAGGCCCCGCAGAGAGACCTCACATACTGGAGGATGGGCAATCACCAACCGTAGGAAATTCAACAATGGAAAGTGCCGGATTCTGTACCTTGGATGGGGCAATCCTGGATGTACTTACAGATTGGGGAATGAGATGCTGGAAAGTAGTGCCAAAGAAAGGGATCTGGGGGTCCTGGTCGATGGCAAGTTGAATGTGAGTCAGCAGTGCCTTGGCAGCCAGGAGGGACCACTGTGTCCTGGGGGCACCAGGCACAGAATCACCAGCCAGTTGAGGGAGGGGATTGTCCCACTTCACTCTGCACTGGGGCAGCCTCACCTTGAATATTGTGTGCAGTTTTGGGCACCACAATATAAGAAAGATATTAAGCTCTTAGAGAGCATCCAAAGGAGGGTAAGGAATATGATGAAGGGCCTTGAGGGGAAACTGTATGGGGAGTGGCTGAGGGCACTTGGTCTGTTCAGCCTGGAGAAGAGGGGACTGAGGGAAGACCTCACTGCAGTTACAACTTCCTTGTGAGGGGAAGAGCAGGGGCAGGCACTGATCTCTGCTCTGTGGTGACCAGTGACAGGACCTGAGGGAATGGCCTGAAGTTGTGTCAGGGGAGGTTTGAGTTGGATATTAGAAAAAGGTTTTTCCCCCAGAGGGTGGTTGGGCACTGAACAGGCTCCCCAGGGCAGTGGTCACAGCACCAAGTCTGACAGAGTTCAGGAAGTCTTTGGATGATGCTCTCAGGCACATGGTGTGACTCCTGGGGAGGGTCCTGTACAGGGCTAAGAGTTGGACTCGATGGTCCTTTTGGGTCCCTTCCAACTCAGCATGTTCTGTGATTTTGTGAGACATGCACTTCTTTGAGACTGTCCTGTCAGTCATTTCAGAAATCCTTAGGCAGGAGGTGACAAACAATGGGGGAACATAAGCCTCTTTTGTGTCGGAACCCAGACCTACACATGGAATCAGTGAGGTGTTTTATTTCCTGCATCCTGTTTCTGTCTCTGCAACCAGTAGGGTTCAGGCAGAGTGTAGTGAGTGGCTGCATTAGGGGAGCAAAAGGGGGAATGCAGAGGCAACAGCTGCAGTTTGTGTTTGAGACAAGCATGACCAGGGATGGGAGTGGGACTGGGCTCTGCAAATGGGAAATATTCTGGAATGTGTATGCACTCACGTACATAGGTTTGTGCAGGCATTTAAAGAAAAGGATTCTAAAGGCCTCAGATCCCATGAAACTTACCCCTGGACACTTAACTAGCCTGAAGGGGCTAATCTCAAACTTCTGAAAACCAGGAAATATAAAATGATGGTGTGGATACAGAAAATAGTACTAGAAAAATACTACTTCTTATTAATTACACTTTACATTGTTTTTACTAAATGTGTTCATATCTAATGACACAGAAGGCTAAAGGACAGCTAGAAGGACACTTGTTAATGTGGCCTGGATGCTCCTGACTCTGGCTATGCTTATGCATTTATTTTTTAATTATTATATTTATCTTTAGGCACTGGACTATAGGAAATAGGAAATCATACCTGTTGCTAATCTGAAGATAGTCAAGACAAGTATCTAAATATCACTGTTTTTAGTAGTTTCGCAACCAGTGGCAGGGCTTTGTGCAGAACTAAGGACACTAATTGTTGTAACTGACAATCATAGGCATGCTAATGTTTGCCCTTTTGGCCTTTGATCTGATGTGTTTTTCTCCTGATATTTAAATGAAATCTGTATGAAAACCAAAATAATTCCTTTTTTAAATACTTGAATTTTGGAGTCACACTCTTGCAGTTTTGTGTTTTGGATACAACAATATTAACTTAAAACTGCATCAGAAGAGGTATGTTTATCCCAGCCTTCATCTGCAGTTCTCTGGTAGCATCTCTTTATAATGGAAGTCTAAATAAATGTGGAATGGAGGCCACATGTCTCTTGATTCTGCTGGCTTTGCCTTTACCTGGGGCACATGGAGGTCTGCAGGCAAGACAGTGTAATAGAATATGCATGGATAGATAGGAATCCTATTTCAAAATGAGTTGTAATTCTGTAGAGAAAGTAGAAGTGGAGAAGATGAAAGCATAGTGCAGGCTGCTACAATCTCATTAGATACTGTCATGGTTTAATCCCAGCCAGCAACCAAGCACCACACAGCTGCTCAGTCACTCCCCAGTGGGATGGGGAGAGCTTTGTGTGCTGAGCATGACATCATATGGTATGGAATATCCCTTTGGTCAGCTGTCCTGGCTGTGCCTCTTCCCAGTATCTTGTGCCCCTCAGCCTCCTTGCTGGTGGGGTGAGAGGCAGAAAAGGCCATGACTGTGTAAGCCCTGCTGAGCAGTAACTAAACATCCCTGTGATATCAGCACTGTTTGCAGCACAAATCCAAAACACAGCCTTTTCCTTGCTCCTGTGAAGAAAGTTAACTCTGTCCCAGCCAAAACCAGCACAGGTACTTAGTGTTTACATCCTGTTTTTTTTTGAAGTTGGCTCTAAAATTGTAGTTGCTTTGTTGCTCTCAAACCTTGCATGCCAGCTTCTTGGAGCTGGACAATTTTGACTGAACTATTTGGAAATGAATATATGATCTTGAATTAAAAATTAAATTTAAAAAATAAAGTCCACATCCTAGCGTTGTTGTACTTCGTGAACAAATTTGAGTGACAAAATCGTAAACTGTAGTTGCTCTGTTAAGAGAGAAAGCTTACTTGGTGGCTGGGGTTAGAGAAGCATTGGCAAGGTTCATGTCAGATAGACCTGAGATTCTTCTTGTATTTGGGTGGGGGTTCCTTATAAAATGAAACAGTTGCAGTAGGCAGATGAGGAACTATGTCATTTTTGGGGGTGTAGGAAAGTATTAATCCATAAACCTTCAGATGGGAAGTCTTTCCAACACCAGAATATTGTGTGTTGTTTCATGGGAAATTTTCTGTTCCCCATTGCCAAAGTTGCATCTTCAGATGTCAGAAAAGGTGGAACAGGTGCTACACACAGTCTGGGCTCTGACAGAGCTCTGACAGGGTATTTTCACAGTTTGTATCTTTCTGGCAACCGTAATGCTTCCAAAAACTCCTTTGCCCCCTCTGTGTATTCACAAGGAGATTTGTTTGTTTGTTAGCAAGGGAGCTTGTTTCTTTCTCTGATACTGTTTTGAAGTCTGATGTTTAAATGTGCCAGGTTTTGCAGCAGGGGTAGGACTCAGAGTTGTTCTTTTGATTCTTTGCTTCTTGAGGTGCAGGCAATCCCTCATGCAAAGTGCTGTATCAAATGCAGTGTTTGTCAGCTTTACTCAAAGGCCTGTCTAGCTGGAAGGTGTCTGTGGCCAAATACCTCCAAAGGTGGTCCTGCTGGGAAGGTGGCAGGCATTCCCAAGAAGCTGAATCCAGGAGCAGTGGGATTTCAGAGCTGCATGGAGACAGAAAGGAAACTACTGTAAAGGCTGGGCAAGCAGCCATATACTTAAGGCTGTGACAGGTGAGCTTTGGCATATTTTTCTGCAGTGGGTAAAGGCTGTTCTTGTCTGTCTGCCCTGCTGGATGTTGCTGCTTGCAGTTAAGGTCAGCAGGACAGAGCATGTGCCAGCCCCTTGGCTGCTCTGGTTCAGGTTCGTGTTAGCTTATACCTATACGGAGTACTGTGAATTGCTTCATTTGGTAGGGGGGAGAAGTAAAACTGCCAAAAGTAATCCAGTCTTCTCTGCAGCGTTCCCTTGAATGCTATTGAAATGCTTCATTCTATAAGGCAAGTAAAATGTGTCATTTGGATGTGTGTAATAAGTATAGAAAAAATATCCCTCTGTCAGTATGTGAGGTCAGGATGTAAGAAGAGACTGAGAGTGATCTCCTGTTCCACGTAACGCATTTGAAAATTTGCTTTAGAAATTACTCATTTATATAAGGGATTTTGTAGTTCATTTGTTTGTTGTTTTTTTTTTAATTCCTTTTTCTTGGAAGTCTTGTTGGCATGGCATGCAGTGACATTTCAGGAGCACAAATATAAGCAAGAAAGCTGACATTCAAACTCTCTCATATGTTATGTATGTTTTGTGCATTTCAAATTGAGTGCTTGTGTTAGCTTAATCTTGGTCACTGCAGGAAATCTTGTGTCAAAGATCTTTCTCCAAATTTCTTCTGTGTGCATGCTGTTGGTGACATGCAAAGTACTGTTGTCCTCTGCTTTAGGGGCCCTTAGGGCTCAGTTGAGGGCCACATTTTGATGTTCCACAACTCACACAGAAAGAAGCTTCCCTGAAGAGTTCAGAATGAGAATGTAGCAGCTCAAATTTACATCCTAGCCTGGAGAAAAAGCTTATAAACTTCAATGAAACTGTTTTATTCATAAAATTATTGATGTGCTATAGTCTTTTGTCACAGGATTAGAAATTAAGTATTTGTTCAATACAGAGATTAAAATACCATCAGAGGAAAAATATTAGTTAAGTAAACAAATTAGTTTGTGCTACAGTGAGAAAATTAAGTTTATTAGCTATTAAGAATAGCCATAAAGGATGTTTTTAAAAATTAGTGCTGCATTGACATTTTCCTTTTAAAGTATCATCTGTATTTTATGTAACAAGCAGTGCTGGACTGAGTTATATAAACCAGCAAGTGTTTTATGCATGTTATTTCAATTATCTGCCCTTGGAGAAGGTGAATGAAAAATAGCTCCCACTCAGTTTTAGCATCTTCATTTTGACAGCTGTAATATGCATCTTAATGAGGAGTGTGAAGTGTAGAGGAATGAGCCCGTTTGTAAGAGCCAGTGTCCTCTTAGTTCTTTATCTCATAAGGAAAAGAAAAAAAAGAGAAAGAAAGAAACTGAGGGTGTGTTTTGTGTGGCATGCCAGGTATTCTGGAAACAGCTGCAGTTGCAATTGCTGAGTCAGTGCCACGTTTTTGGTGGAAGGCTGGAATCACAGTAACACCTGCAGGGTGCAGGAAAGAAGAGGCAAGTCAAATCTGGCAAGGTGTTGAATGACGTTTTTATGTCTGGTTTTAAACTGGGTCAGAGCACTGCTGCAAAGAATAAAATGGGCTAAATGCTGTAGTAGGGTTTAATCAGCAAAAGGGATTTAAATTTGAAGAATTACTTAGTTAGTATCTGTGAAGAAACATAAATTAAGAGGTGTGGGGCTTTCACAGAGTATCATTATTTGGATTAATTTGTGTCATGCAAGATGCAGCTTTAAAGTGTACAGTTGTGATACAAAATTGGTAAAATATATGCTGAAAAAGTAGAACCTGAGGATTTAAAGTGACAAAAGATCTTTTCCCATTATTTATTATTTTTTTATAGATTTATAGACTTTTAAGGCCAGAAGGGTTTTTTTGTTAGCTATAAGTCTTACTGAACTTGTTTCTGTGTTTTGTGATGGCTCTTCAAGAACAGGTTTTACTGGTTTTTTGTTAGTGTTATTATAAGGTGCTGGATCAGATTAAGCATATTTGAATTGGTATGTTAGAGGGTAGGCTTCGATCAGTTGTCTCAAACATTACAAAATCTGCCCAATAGTAGACACAAGGGCAAACAAGCTGAATTACATAACTGTTCCTTAACATACAGTAATCTGTTAAACAGAGAATAGGGCCAGTCCAGCCTGGGTTTGATGTCACCAGGTCCAAGGTGTGCTTTTATCAACGGCAGTAACAGAGATGAAGATTTGCAGAGTCATTTTAGAGCCAACTTTTCCAGTCTGCAGGGGAAATTTGATTGCCTATATCTCATGTTGTTTGCCCATTTGGCATGAGAAATAGCTGACAGCAAAAGACAAGAAGTGCATTAAAAAAATGTTATATAGGGACTACAGGCTACAGTAATTTCTTAACACCTTCCCTTGGTGTTGAAACACACAAAATACTGGAAATGGAATTGCCCCAAGATTATATTCTGTGTGATCTTCCTGCCTGCTCTGTTCAGACATTTTTAACTCTCCTTTCAGCCTTTGGGTGGGTTTGACAAAGAAACTAATTTGAGCTCTTTCATTCTTGATGTAAGGAGGAGCAGGGGGGGAACCTTCTGAAGTGAGATACCAGCAGAGACTGGAAGGCATTCCCAGTGGCTCAGTGGCCCGGGGAAAGGTCTTATCAAACATAGTGAGGCTCTGGCTCAGTATCTTGGCACAGTGGTTAAGCTGCTGACTAAAGACACATAAAAGGTATTTGAGTTCTAATAGAGTGTCTGTTCATGGTGTAGTAAAATGGAGGTGGCAGGAGGACCCTTACTCATTTCTGTTCCCCATTTATCACAAGAGAAGTCAAGATATTTTTGAAAATATGCTTCGTTGAATCTCATCTCTATAGTTAGAAAACGGATGCATACAGAAATTAATTACAAGATTTAAATGCTGTCAATGGGTACTGTAAGAGAAGTGCTTAATTTCTGGAGTTTGAACTCCATTGAAGTTTTGTGTTTCAAAGAAGGAGTTAATGGAGGATTGTTTAAGTGCATTAAAAGAGATGTAAAAGAATTTTTGGAACATGTATATCAGTCCACATAGCAAATGCTCGAATGGAGAAAAGAAGGAGGTGTTTCAGCTTCAAAACTTGGAGTGAACGAAGGGTTCCTTCTCATATATGTACATCTATACCTTTTTATCAGTGTACAGTAGAGTTAAAGGTGGTGACCAAACCAAGCTTTTGTTCCATTTGACTTAGTCTTTGCTGTAAATTTTTGTGAGACTTATTTTTAAAATTATTTTTAAATATATTCAAATATGTATTTTGAAATATATTCCAGCCAGTTCCTTACTGAAGTTTAAAGCACTTGGTTTTGATGGAAGCAGGATTAGGCACCTGGACTCTTTTCCCTGTGTTAACTCTTTGCCACGTGGTGAAGTCTCTCAGTTACTCAGCCACACAACTGGAAATAGAAAACATATTGCAGGGTTTCTTAATCACATGCAAATTCCATTCATGTGCCCAAGTTTTCAGCACAGACTTACAAGGTTTAACTTTACAGACCCTGTTTCAGTAGGAGCTGTGACTAAATCCTCTGAATTAGCTGGGGGAAAAAACCTCAACCAGCAAACAGCCCAGTGGCACTTGTCAGCCCAAGCTCCTGGCACACTGAGCTGCTTTTTAGGACTGGATCAATTGACAAATTTTCTGGCAAAAATTGATGATGCTGATGAATGAGAAAACAGGAGCTATTGAGTTCATCCAAGGTGTTTCTGCTCTTTAACACCTCAGAGTTATCAAGTAATGATGAATCGTGTCCAGGAGACGTGGCTGGGAGAGGCATGATATGACTTCTATCAGATTCATAACTCTGAGGCGTTTAAAAATGTGTTTGCAGAACTTATTGGGGAAGTATGAAAGTTGGACTAGCTTTGCTTTTTGGCAAGATTGAGCACTGCTGTGCAGAGCATTGTGTTCTCATGTTTCTCTAGTGCTTATAGGTAAGCATATGCCACTAGACTTTATAGGTGTAGCTTTGCAGGTGTGACTAAAACCTCCAAATGAATCTCTGTTTTTTCTCTTGTTTCACAGGCAGTATTCACACCTGAAGAGGATGGCAGAAGTCAATTCTCCTGTAAATATCAAGGAAAAGGTAGGTTCAAGTAACAGTACAATGCAAACCAAAATGATATTTGCATACATATTTCATTTCTGCTCCTTCCAACTCTTTTCACATCCTGAACTTTAATATGCATTGACTCTGTGCATGAAGTACACAGACAGGTATTGATAGGATTAGTGTATGAATCTTGCTTGAAGAGAAACATATTTGATTTTTTACAGAGACTGTATTTTGTCATCTGGACTTCCCTTGCTCCTTTGTGATCCCTGTGCATGCTGATACTGTGGAGAACAGCACTTTGTGCTCATTTCTTCTATACAAAATACAACCACTGAAGAGACATGCACTTTACGAAATAGTTTTTCTGACCAAAAATGTTATTACCTGTACTATTTAAAGGCAATCCCTAAAATTACAGGGCCTGAAAAGAATAGCTTACACTTTTTCTATGAAAGTTTGTGCTTTTATCTGCATTCTGTGGGCTTGGGTGAGTCTTCTCCATATCCTTGGCTGGGGCTACAGCTGCTTCATCCTTGCAGGAGCAGTGAAGGACCTAGAGCTAATTAGGACACCAATATGAGGTAGGTCAGAGATCTTTTGTGACTCCCAGCAGGCAGTTTGTGAAAAGACAATCTAACCCATAGCTACTCCCCATCAACATAAATAGGAAACCAGGACATCTGGCAAACAATAGGGAAAAGGGGGAGAGAGAGAAAAATGAGGAGACTGTAGGAGTATAACACGATAGGGTTGTATTTTAGAAAAGTATTTTGAGAATTCACCTGAATTGTCCTTTTTAAAATCAGGTTTTGTTCTATTTCACATTTGGGAACAGAGTTGTGGCTTTACATTTAGAAAGTTCAGAGAAGGCTGATGAGTTCCTTGCTTTACAGCTTTGTTAAGCCTAATTTGGCTGCTGATACAGATTTTAAGGCAGTGTGACATGTTAAAGGCCAGAATCCAGTTCTGTCAGGGAGCCCAAGTTTGTCCAGATATCAGTGAATAGTTGGTTAGGCCTGTTCAGTTCATGAAAGATACATAAGGAGAAAGGATCAAGACTGATTAAATATCAAGGAAATACTGAACAGTGAGGGCAATGTTAAACTGAGAAATTCAGTCGTCTTCCTCTGTATCATAAGACCTGCCTGTGGCACGTTAAACGTCCTACAGGGCAGCAGGTCTGTGCCACACTCTCTTCTCTCTGAGGCTGCCAATGCAAAGGAAAAGAATAAAAAATGTGTGTGATTCCTTGGGTTAACTGTTTGCTTGAGCTGACATAAAAAATTATTCAGCAGAAAAATCTAACTTGTATTGCAATTAGGCAAACTGATAAGAAGGAAAAAAATAATTTGGCTCGAGGAATGTGTGAAAGATACTGTAAATGTGATTTCCCAATTCAGGAAAGGTCCCAAGAAGTGGTAGAGAATTAAGATGTAATATAACACACCACAGCATGACAGAGATAAGAAATAACCTTGGACTCAAGGTCAGTGGTCACATTTTTAGTTAAACTGCTGGTTTGCTTCTGAGTTCACGGATAATGAACTATCCTGTCAGGCAGTGTATTTCTCAGAAGTGATGGTAGTTAATGGTTTAGGCATTGTATCTGATTTATACAGACTTGATGAACTTCCCTCAAGCTGCAATGTGCTAATGCTGTTACCTGCCCAGCAATACCTGCATGAAGCTGCTGAGGAAAAGGTGTGACAAATTTATACTGAGTAATTCAGGTGGGAATGAGTTCCTGTTCAGACTGTTGTGTCAATCTTTCACTGCTGACTCACTTTCTGTGCTTTTAAAAGGATGTAGAACTTCTTTTGCTTTATATCCCCTTATGGGAAACAGTTCCTTACCTGTTGCACTGCCCAGGTGCCTGCTTTTTGAGTAGTTTTACCTCATATTTGTTGTTAACTTCTCAATTGCTCACTGTGCTTGAGGATTTGCATGCCAACATGAGTCTGTATTTTGGTGATGAATATCTTCCTTAGTCCTTAATAGCAGCACAGGGTTTAAATATTGAGGAACATGATGTATTTTGCAATAGAAAGTAATGTCATCAAATCCTGTCCCTAGTGCCAGAGCGCTCAAAGGTAAACTGCAGTAACTCTCAATAAACTACTCAGTAAATCAGTTGAAGTTCTGCATATTTAATGTGTAGCTTGAAATTTTTTATCTGTCAGTTTTACAAGTGCAGGATTTTACAAATCATCTGATTGTCTTTTGCAAGGTTAAGAATGAAGAACTGCAACAAGACTTTTATCCACACACTGCGTCTGCTATTCCAAGTGTGATCTCTGCTGGGAGTATCCAAAATCAAATGTTTATGAGCACACACTTTTTAAGGCAGGAAAATAATTGGATCAATACACATTCTGTTACAAATTGTTCACTCTTTATTCCTGTATCTTCCATCAGTATTTAGTGCCACTAAATCTCCATGGCAAAGTGAAAACTTAGTTTAATAGCAATTAAACTTTCATTGCAAAATCACTGAGTTTTATGCTGGAAAATATAGACCAATAACCTAGTAAGCAAAAGATTAGTGGCTGAACAGCATTAACCTCATGCACTCTGCTTACATCAGCTGAGAAGCTGTTGTGCTCAGTGTCACCTGGACAGTTCTGCCTTGCTTTAAACTGGGATTATGATGGTGCAGAACCTCCATTTGGTGTCTTGTATTTGGTTTACAGTGTGGTGCCTCTTCCTGTCAGCAATAGACAGAGTAACTATAAAGTGACTGGAGCTTCAGAACCCTCTGAGTGATGCACCAGAGATACAAGGGAAGGGTTGAACAAATGTTGTGCTGAATCGGCTTTGATTATATTTGCACATGGACTGCTCAAATGTATGTTTGAGGAGAAAGTAGAGTCAAAATCACTTCCCTTTCTCAGAACACTTAGAGCAAATGTTGCAACACAACACTGAGGCAGTGAGTTTAATGTTTACTTTTATCCACCTTTTGGGGGGCAATATTTCTGAAGAAGAAAACCAAGGTTTATAACTATAATACTTTTACTGAGCTCCATAAATCAATTGCCTTCAGTGCAAATACAAGCAGGCCCTATTTAAAAGAACAGAATAGAATACAGTTTCTTCCCAGTTCTCCCTTTCTTCTACCTCAGTGCTTGCAAATCAGAATGTATGTAAGACTTGGATTATGCTGGACTTGCACGAAGCCCAGGGAGCTGTACATCTGCTCACAAATACTTATTCTTGTAAGTTTCTGCAAAAGTAGCACAAAAGTTTCTCCTTAAATTGAACATTATTTTGCTGTGACAAAAACGTGGTGCAGATCCCATGCAGTTTTTAGCATAAGTTTGTTTTTTCATTTCTGGGTGTTTGGGGTTCTGGGTTTAATGTAGTTTTTTTTCAATGGTGACCTTTCCCTGCATTCTCTCCGTTATCAGCTTCTAGTTATTCAAGAAAATAAAACCTCTGCCAGTGTTTTAAGGGTGATGTGAGGCCAAGGCAGACATCTGGGGCATGATGCTCACACACAGACTCTGTAAAGCCCTACCCCAGCATTTGAGGCTTCAGAGAATGATACTGTAGTACTGATTCTTGTGTAATTCATTCTTGGCATTTCAGCTGAAATAGTTCATAAAGTCAGTAGGTTAAACATTCTATTTTATATCTTCTTTTTCCTCTTGAGAGATTTATATAAATGTTGGCCTGCAATATCAGGAAGCCTCATGAAAGTTTCCATAGTTGGCAGAGGCTCCTGCAGCTGTGATGGTCTTGTGGGGGAGCCAGCACTGTTTCGATTACCATGTTCTTGTTCATGTGACCAACAGATTTTCTGGAATAATGTAAGTTCTGCATTTCAGCAGCCACAAGGGTTATTACATGCCTGTGTAACTAGTAAAAAGAGAAGTTTACCATCAGGATCTTTCTCAGAATAATTCTCTTTGCCCTGATCTTTGCTGTAGTCTTCCCTCGCTATGCCACTCTCCCTCTTGCCTCTGATTATACTGTGCTGGTTTAAAGGTAAACTGGCAGGAGGAATGAACCCAACTCAAAAGAGACTATAAGTCAGAGTTACAATTTAATAACAAGATTACAATAATACAATGATAACCCACAAAACCCAGATGTATGACCCAGCACCCTGGGCACAAACAGAATGGTGTTCCTCGGCCCCTGTGCTGAGCATCACGTGGTTCCCCCGAGTCCAGAGTAAAAGGAGAGGAAAAGCTGTTGGTGAGGATGATGGTCACAGTCTGGTTGAGAGTCACAGTCCTGTTGAGGTTTTGATCCTGCTCTGGATCCGATGGGTGGTACCAGAAGTCCCCAAACCCCAAGATTATATACCCTCAGGTTCAGGTGGGAATGCCCAATATCTCCCCCAGGGTGGGGAGTTCCACAATGGGTGATTTGACTTTGAGTCATGAGATATTTTTGGAGTCTTTGATGGTCTAGGTCGTTGCAGCTGCCTATTGTGCCAGTCCCTGATGGCCCATTGGCAGACATGACCCCTCAGGCTGGGTGTGAAGGTGCTGCTGCCTCCCTGGAGGGGAGTTACCACACACTGGTGTGAAAGCAAACACTCCCTTCTCTCCCAGGGTTCTCTTAACATCCAGCTTGTAGCCTGAGGGGTCAGATGTGCCCTGGGCAGCTGCTGCAAACGGTCCATTGTTAAGAGCTCATGAGAAATGGCATAGAGGATGTAGAATACAGAGTTTTGATCACACCCACACAGTGATAAACTGGTCCTGACCCCTGTGACTAGGCACATACTCATGTCTATCTCTGTGCCTGAAAATACAGTGTAGATAAGGACTTGGGTTTTGTATCAGTATTTTTGGAAACTTGAGTATTATCCATAGTTCAGACCATATGCACAGAAGTTCTCTGGATTAAAGGATACAATGAGCCAAACTCATTGGCTTAAATCCAAAATCCATAAAATCAATGGAGGTATTCAAGCATTAACCTAGTACATCACCAGAAGAGGTACTGAGATTCTCAATTACAAGGCTTCCAAAGAAGCAGCAATTGGAATGAGGAATACAAGTGATTTATTGTCTCCTACAACAATTAGAGCCTCTTAGTTTAACAAGAGAGGAGTGAATATAAGGCAGCCCCCAAGACAGCCATTCAGCTCTGGCATGTGACTTTGGTTTCGATCCAAAAAATACCAGATTTGTTTAAACTTGAGGACTTGCTCTTGGGTCTTTTTTTCTTATTTTTTTTAATATATATTTATTGTGTGTCTAAACATGTTTGAACCAGTGAAATCTTCTCAGCTGGAATTAGCAAAACACTCATTCAGATGAAAATCCTCCTCCTGAGATGCTGTCAGGAGTGAAGTTTCGCTGAAGTTCTCCTGAAAGGCTTGCTTTTTCATTTGTCACTTCAAGTGTCAGAGCAGGAGGAGCAGATGGGAAGGACTGCACGAAGGCAATTTTATTCAGATGTGGGTTTGGAGGTTTCACATTTTTGTTTATATTACACCATAACTGTGATTTTCATAACAGATAGTCAGCATGCAAAGAAAGAGTAGGATTCAGTGGACTGAATGGAAGTAGTATTTAAATTTAAAATCATACATTACAAAGGCAGATAGTTTCCAGTCTGTGATTTCACTATTTCTTCTTAAAGTTGACCTTTGCAGCTGTTCCTTGCCCATGTGTTGAAGTACATGGACTGTTGAAAGACCGGCAAAGTTGATCAAAATGCACTTTTGTCACTTGATGAGCCATCCTTAACTTGGGTTAAGGATGTCACAGATTCATGTCTGTAAATGCTGCTGACATCAAGCAGAACAGTTCTTACGAAGCCAAACTTTTCAGGAAGCCTGAAAGAACATATTAAAATGTCTGGCTTTCTGTTTGATTAGTTTACAGATTTTGGGGACAGAGGTGACATAATATATCTATGACAATTGCCTGAAACTGTTTACTGCAGCAAGTAGAACTTTTTTTGTGCCTATTGGGAATAAATGATCAGAAGGTATCAGGGTGATACACAGATCATATAGTGGAAAGAGAGATGCAGACCTGATCAAAGCTAAGGGGATGTTAACAACATTTGTTTCAGTGTGTCGGGATGAACTTAGTAAAGCCTCTGGAAAAATGTCTCCAGTGTAAGAAACAGCCTCTTAATGCAACAAAGTAAAATTGTATTCATGAAATATGTTTGTGTAGGAGTTCAAAACCTTTTAAAAAATATTGCCATGAAATGGTTTGAAAATACATTTTCCTGCTTAACATAGCCAGGACATCTGCTAATGCTAAATTCCTTGATTATAGAAACAATCAGAGTTCTGCAGGCAGAGCTCCTTCACCACTTCCCTTGCAGGATTTGGGTCAACCCCAGCTGGAGGTGTAATGTAGTTGAGTGGTGTATGTGTGTACATAAATATTTGCTACTGACATGCAGTAAAAATAAAGTAGGAAATGTCTGTGTGTTTGATAACCATATTTCTAAATGAATTTGATTCCTAACTTAGAGAAAATCTGTTGATCTCAGTGTTTAGTACAAAGGGAAGGTGGACCTTCATTAGTTTTGCTAACCAAACATAAGTAAGAATATTTCTGACTGAGTGACCACAATAGTAACTTCAAGGGGATTAGAGCAGCTGTGTTTGGGGGTTTCAGAACAGCAGTGAGCTTTCAGCAAAGAAGTTTAATTTGTCACTATGTCAGAAATACATAAACAAATTATCTGAACCCCGGATATGTTACTTACTCACCAGAAACATCCTCTTTGAGATGATGCCAAGGGGGAGCAGATGGAGCAGAGCTGCAAACAGGCAGTGATTGAGTCCATGTTGTTACAGTTGCCTGGGAACCATTTGAAACTTGACAGAGAACCTAAAGGGTTTAGTGGAATACACAGCAATGGCAGCCTGGTTCTGTATGTGGAGTAGATAATCTGGTGTCACAGCTTTCAGGCAGGCTCTATTTCTTTTTGAACTGGATTTACTAGGGAAGTCTTGTGAGGTGGGTGTTTGTGAGGGCTTTGACGATGGAGTTCCGTGTCCTCTTTTGTGTGCTGTGCTCCTCTGCCTCTCAAAAGTTATCTGTTAATGATTTTTTTTCCTTAGGCAAGTCGAAAATTTGCCTCAAGTGAGTTTGTCAGTAAAAAAGTACTCAAGTATACCTGATCAGATATTGGGGATTTTATTGTGGAGTAGAAGCAGCTTCTCTGAGGGAATTGAAATCTTCTTCAACTTTCATATCACTTTTGGGCAGTCTTCAACATTTTGTGTAAGAGACAGACAAAAACATCCTCATGACTGTGGAATTCTGGTCCTGATGAGTCTCAAGCTGGCTCAAATTGCAGCAAGCATTAACAGGACTTGAGCAAGCATTTCAAGCTGAGTGTGTGCTTAAGATTTCAGCTCAAAGAAGTGGTTGAAAGTCTTCTAAAATTTGAGCTAACTTTGGCCCCATCCAGAAGAGCAGCTATGTCAGAGGAAGTAAATGCATGTTTGCAAGGTGTGTGTCTGGATCGTGGGTTTAAATGGAGACAGACCTGGGTTCTGCCTTTCATGTTCTTGAGTGTACACAGTTGTTTGCTAGATCATAGCCTTATATTTTAGATCTGTGATTGCTTTAAAGTAGCTTTTGTAAGCTGAAATGCTGAGAAAGTTTTCTTAGTAGTAAACAAAGTAATGTGCTTTCCTGTTAGGCTACAGGAGGGAAAGCCCGGGAATTTAACTGCTGTCAATAACAGATTCTCAACTAAAGCTGACATTAGCAGCACTTGTTACTTGTGGTTCTGAAGATATGTTACTGAGTTCTCTAATGTCCTGGAATGCTGTCTAGCATCCAGATGATGACAGGATAAAACCAGGATGATTCACAAAGTCATTAAAATAGTTGACTTCCCTGTAGTCTGTCTGGTAATGCGGTTTCTGAAACGATCAGGTTTCAGTAAGTAGGAGAAAACTTTTCTCCCACATACATGGAAATAAAAGCAATAAAATAGACTCCTATGAGCTTTGTCCTTGCAGGCTGTTTGTTGTTAATGCAGTGCCATTGCATGGTAAGAGGTTCTTTGGCTCTTGTGATTTCTTTCATCCTTCAGGATCTAAATATTTTTTAAGAGGAGTTTGTTGATGAGAAGTCACGCACTGTCAGTTTATTCTAGTTGCATAATCTGTTGCTTACATCTTGAGAAGGTGGATGTTCCTGGCAAGTTTGAGGACTCTAAGTTTAGAGAGGTCAAGTTAGAAGTTATCTCCTGCCCTGGAATCATCCTACCACACCTGTAATGAAATGAGCTCCATATGGTTTCCTGGACTGGGAAGTGAGTGACCTCTCTCAGCTGGAGGCTGGTAAGTTGGTGAGGTGTGTAGCTGTACCAGCAGAAGGGCTGGTTTGCCACCTGAACTAGCAGGTGAACCAGAGAGAGCCTGCACACTTGGGCTGCCTGGATCCAGCTCACATTCAGCCCTTCAGCATAAGTCCACCTTGTCCTCCTGTATCTGTCAAGTGTTCCTGGAGCTTTGATGTGCCTCTGTTCATCACAGTCTGTGCCATGTCGCTTATGACCTACAGCTGTAGAAGTGCATTATGCTGTCAGGAAGGTTTCCTACCCCTGCCTTTGGCTATTTTATTTGTATTTTTATGTCCCTTTCCAGAAATACATGGGCCACATTTTGCATGCAGGGGCAGAGCTGAGCTTCAGACATAGAAATCTACATAAACATTTGAAATGAAGGTAAAAGGACTAAGAGGTGGAGTGCTGGGGACCTTGACATTGGCATTTCTAGGCTAAGGCTGTCAGATGGACTAGTCTTCCTCAACATGCCTTGTCCTCCTCTCAGCTTCACTGTCAGGTCACAGTTTGAGACTTGTAGCCATATGTCTGGAGGTCCAGAAATTGCTTTTTCATTACCTGTGTACTACAGTTCCAGTGTATTCTGGATTTAAACAATGCATATGTTCTAGGCCTGATGTCTGGCACACGGATCTTTGAAATTCCAGGGCAAGTATGGTAACATTATGGCATTGTGCTCCTAAAACTTTACAGGACAAAATACTTTGTTTCAGAACAAAACCTTTTGGGATTTCTGCTCTGTTGGAATTCTGGTTTTATATCTGCTTTTGTTGTTTCTGTACTGATATGTATTTTTTTACCCCTTAATATTGACATATCCTACTGACTGTTGCAAAATTTAGTTTTTGCTTCACTTACCCACCTAAGTCACTGCACAGATCTGGAAAGAAGAAACACTAAAAACTTGTAGGTGTCCTGGGTATCACAGTATACATACACAAGGGAAGTAAATTAACAAAATGTAACCAACTTCTGATTTGTAATTTCCTAGGTCCTGGATGCTTCCCTTTGCAACCTCATGTTCTTTTCCTGAGGAATTTTTTCATGAAACTTCTCAATCTCTTTTTATTTTTTAAGTGGAAAGATAAACAAATGTATATTTTGTACAAATGTCAACAAAGAATATTGTTGGGTTTTGGCTATAGAACTGTTGAGCTCTGCAGCACACTGATATTCCCCAAATCAAATTTTTTATAGTCCAACTAAAACAGGACTGTGTCCACAGTGTTGATCATATGCCTAATTTCTTTTCTCTGTACTGGTGTGTATTCTCCCTAAGAGTATCATCTTGCTTTTTTTGTGTTACCTCCATAACTAGAATGTTTCCCTGACCTTTTTTGTATTTAATTACAGTACTAGTTGGATGAAGCACTGTTTAGCTTTTAGTTCTGGGGGTTTTATTAACAAAAATATTGTTAACAAAGACCACACAGTGCAAAGAGAAAGTCTTCAGTAGTAAATTCTGTAGTCCAAAATACAGTCTGCCTGGTCAAGTTTTTGTGTGTCAGTGTTCTCCACCCCACAGATGTTCTTCTTCATGTCTTTGAGAAATTTCCAAACTGCACTGTGTGGCAAGTTGCCTGATCCATCCTGTGGTCTTAGCCTCACTTGGTTGTTTCCAGATGCTTCTTGAGGTTTCCAGACCTTTCATTGCAAAGCAGGACCTAGAAGCCATATGAAATCCCCATGCTTTTATTTAAAATTGGTTAGAATACACTTAGATATTTCCTTTTACTATTTTTCCTGTAAGCAGTTACCATAAGGAGATGATGCAATTTTGAGTAGGCAGGGAGATGATCTGCATGATTGGGAAAGAAGAGGGGAGTTTTTTGTGAGAATATGAAGATATAATCCACATGGTGCTAATGTTTGGGAGCTACCAGCTTGAACATAAAATGGACTGTGTGTTTTGGCCTGCTCTACCCAGCTATCTTTGCCAACTTTTATTCTTATGGAGCCAGCCCAGTTCATACTTCTTGCAGCTTTATCAGTAAATAGCGTGCCTGTGCCCACAATCACCTCATTAATTAACTCCTTTTTCCAGGGCTTTCTCTGCACATCCTGTTGATTTGGGTTAGTTGCCTGCAGTACACAGCAGAAAGCTGTACTCTCCACTTCCCTCTCCATGCATACACATCAGCTCAAGAGAGAAACTTGAGCAGACAGAGGATTTTCTCTGTAGTTTCTGGCAACAACAGCCTCTGCTTCAAGCAGTCCACTTGACAGCCCCATCTGTCTGAACTTCAACATACTCAACCTGTGTTGAGTAGATACTCCAAAGCAGGCAGCTGTTGTCTGGGCACCTGGCTCCTGGCCAAGCCCTGCTCAGTTGTAGGGTGACAGCATTAGGCAGACAGGCCTTTGGAAAGGGTCCTTGGGAAGTAGACAAGTGCTTTATCTCCACTACCCTCAAAATTATGGTTTTTCCTTGGCCCATCCGAGGCTAGACTGGCTACTTGAAATGCGTTCTGGGCAAATGTGAAGCTGCAGAGAGGGTGTGACAGGATGATGGACAGGGGCAGAGTACATCATCCCAAGCAGATGTGCTAAAGTTGTGTGCTGAGCTGCATATCAGCCTTTTGTAGTGCTGAAGCTGAGACCAGCAGGAAGCAGTCACTGTGTGTTACCAGAGCCTGAAATGATTCATGGTTTGTATTAGAACACAGGACAGAAATACAGTGGTTGAGGAGTGGGGTGAACATACTACAGCAAAACAAGATTTTTATGGTCATAAATCTGAGTGCTTAAGTGTTCTGGATCACCTGGGGCAGTCTCCGTTAATGTAGACTCCATATAGATTGTCCTTCAGCATCTACTTGGACAGCTCTTGCCATGTAAACCAGCTTAGTTCCCTTAAACAGCTCTGTCCTCACGTATTATTTTTTCACAATTCTATTTCACAATGCAATAAAAAGACCACCATTGCTTCATAATTAGTGTGATGACATTATGATGCAGTAAATAAAGTACACCTTAATCAAGAATGTAAGAGGAAAGATGACAAAGAAGAGTGTCAGATAAATTTGCAGGGCAATAACAAGTTTCTGATTGTAAATACATCCTGAATATCTTGATACAGAAGCTTAAGAAGCTAATTTGGGACAACTAGACTGGTTTTGGCGATGTTTCTCTTTCTTTTTTTTTTTCAGAGTACTATCCTAGGCTTTTGTTTTGCTAATTATGTTTCAGTATTTCTATTTTGGTCTGACCTAGTAAAGCTTGTATAGCATTAAAATAATATAGCAATTAAGTTTCATATAACTATTTACTTTCAGCTATATTACATAGGGATGAGAAAGTAAATAATCAGTGTGACTCTAGAAGGAATATTTTATTTAAAACATCATGAGTTCAGTTTCATTTGGTATCAATGGGTACTGACAATGCAGCAATAGGAAATGCTGGGAAATTTAAGCATGGTATGCCAGAGTCATCTGTGGGTGTAACACCTCATCCATCAGCAAAGTTTCCTGAAGGAAGCATTTTCCTTTCTTCAGGAATTTGTTACGTAGCTTCCTGGTCACTTGCATATGGAACAGCAAACTTAGCAGCCACTAGAGCTTTTGAAAATGATGCTGTCTTCTTTTAGCCTGTGACTGTTTTCATGCATATGATTGTTTTTCAGATGTCAAAAAAAATCATCATAATTTGATGTAGCAAGACCATGCAAGAGCCTTGTTGAAGTAATTGTGTGCTCACTAAGGTTGTGTAGGTGATGGGTCAAGATCCATGGCAACAAATAGAACATTTGGGAAAGAAGCATAAGGCCAAATTCTGTCATTTGAATTAAGCTAGTTCTCCCACTGTGAATGAGGGTAGGATTTGTTTCCATAACTGGCTACCGGTTCTATGAGTTGGTGTTCTGAAGAAATTGTTTCCTTCTTTACGTGGGCCAGGTAAGGGTAGGTGGGTATGGCTTTGTACAGACACGTTGCTGTGTGCTTGTGAGCATGTCATGTGTGACAGGCATTTATATATGAACATGCACTGGCACAGAGGGACCTTGCTGTCTAAAGGAGTTGGATAAACTCATATGCCATTGTCTTCTTTTCTTTTCCTTCCAGATCAATGCAATCCGATCAATTGTTCCAAACAAAAGCAATAATGAGATAGTTCTGGTGTTGCAGCAGTTTGATAACAATGTAGACAAGGCTGTTCAAGCTTTCATGGATGGTGAGTACAGTGCACCTTTTTCACTAAGGCATGAGGGACTCAATTGCATGCTAAAAGTATTCGTTTGCTCTGGTGGCTCAAAATAGTGGGCACTCACCAACCATAATAGGAAATTCCACACGGGAGAGTGCAGGATTCTGCACCTGGGATGGGGCAACCCTGGATGTACTTACAGACTGGGGAATGAGATGCTGGAAAGCAGTGCCATGGAAAGAGACTTGGGGGTCCTGGTCGATGGCAAGTTGAATGTGAGTCAGCAGTGCCTTGGCAGCCAGGAGAGCCAGCTGTGTCCTGGGGGCATCAGGCACAGCATGACCAGCTGGGAGAGGGAGGGGATTGGCCCGCTCTGCTCAGCACGGGCAGCCTCACCTGGAATATTGTGTGCAGTTTGGGGCACCACAATATAAGAAAGATACTAAGCCATTGGAGAGTGTCCAAAGGAGGGCAGTGAAGATGGGGAAGGGCCTTGAGGGGAAGCTGTATGGGGAGTGGCTGAGGGCACTTGGTCTGTTCAGCCTGGAGAAGAGGGGACTGAGGGAAGACCTCACTGCAGTTACAACTTCCTTGTGAGGGGAAGAGCAGGAGCAGGCACTGATCTCTTCTCTGTGGTGACCAGTGGCAGGACCTGAGGGAATGGCCTGAAGTTGTGTCAGGGGATGTTTGGGTTGGATATTAGAAAGAGGTTCTTCACCCTGAGGCTGGTGCAGCACTGAACAGGATCCCACGGCAGTGATCACAGCACCAAGTCTGACAGAGTTCAAGAAGCATTTGGATGATTCTCCCAGGCTCATGGTGTGACTCTTGGGGAGGGTCCTGTGCAGGGCTAAGGGTTGGACTTGATGATCCTTTTTGATCCCTTCCCACTGTGCATATTCTGTGAAAATATATTCTATATTTCCTCTCAAATCTGATGTGTGGCACTTAGAAAGTTAATTTTTTTTTATCATTTATCCTCCTCTCTGCATCTTTGCTTCTTTACAGTACAGGTTTGACATGGATGTTTATCTGTTCTGACTTTTCCATTTTGATGCCATTTTTGTTGCAAATCTCCTTCTTTATTCTGCATGAAAATTACCACTTTTTAAAGTAAACATGTCAGGAAATTATTCCCTATTGAAGATACAAGTAACTAATAAGAACTTGAGATAGTTCTGAAGCAGATAAGCAGGCCCCTAAACCCATGAACCTGATGCATACATTAACATTCAAACCTCAATCTGAATTTTGCAAATAGCCTTGACATTTATAATGGCTGAGCTAAGACTCCATCGGAAGTTTGAGCCATTCTAAATCTGGATCATCTCTAATGAAAGGTCACTTGTATTTAAATAACACTTTTCTGATAAATATATAATGTCAAGTATTTTGAACTTTCACCAAAGTCTGTGAGAAACCCTTTGCAGAAATAATGGCATACCATGAGCAAATCTCAAACTCTGTGTAGCAAATGCTACTAGAAGTTCAGTCATCTCAAAGGCCCTGTATATCTTAAAAATGCCTCATTTTTGCCATCTCAGCAAGTTGCTTATTTCATATCTGTTTTATTTCAGAATAGTTGGGGTGTAGTTTGGATTAGTTTACTAAAATGTATCAGCAAAAAAGCATCGTGATATACTAGGAATTACCAGTATGCAAAGAGCAGGTGCAAGCAAAGTGGGCTATTTATAAATGCATCAGAGTTCTTCCATCAGATCTATACGGTTCTTTTTGACTGAGGCAGCTGCATGGACAGTTCCATTCTAATAGGTTTATGGAAATTGAGTTTGTCTGTGCACACACAGAGAAAAAGGAAAGTGTGATGCGTCTAACAATAACTTTGTTTTCCTGTAATGTATGTTCTGGGGAAAGTAGTGGAGGATTGTTCCATGACTATTCAGTAAATTACTTTCAATTTATTTTAAGTTACCGTTGCTTGCTTGTGGCCTATGAATTGTTTCCACTGACCCCTTAAAAGGGGAAGTGTTTTCATAGCCATGTGTCACCATCTGCTGTAAGGAAGGAACAGGGCAAACACGAGCCTTGCAAAGTGCAGCAAAGTCGTGAAGAAAAGCAAACTGTTGTACCTGAGTTCAGATCTTCGTTTAAACTTCATCAGTTCATGATTACTGTGCCTTACCCTCACAAGTCTTTGTGAGTGAGCATTTGAAAGCAGCCAGTGTTTGTTACTGTCTGGAAGCACGAACAGGCGTGAGAAAAGCTGTGTGTCCATGCAGCTGCCACTGTGGGTAGAATGAATCGAGCACTTGGAGTGTTTTTTCAGGTGAGTGACAAAAATTGCTAAGATTAAAATAACAATTGGAGAGAAATCATTGCCACAGGCAAAGAAAAACACAGGGGTGGCCATGCTCAGTGAAAAGGGTCAGCACATCCATTCAGTGCTTCTCTCTGAGGTGCTGTGTGCTGAATCAAGAAATGCTCAAGTTTAGTTTCCTGAGATCATTTCCTATTTTGCTTCATATCTGGAGTAGCATTTAGGTGATGTCTCTATTATGAATTTACTTTTATATGTGAAATTTGATTTAAATGAAGGAGGGTTCAAATATTTTATTTGCTATGCTAGTGTTTAAGCATAATCAGAAGGTCTGATCAGCTGCTTTGTAGATGTTTTCAAGAAAATATACTAATGGGTTCAAATGAGAGCTTTGGGACTTGGACAGTTAGTGCATTTCCAGTAGGAAGAAGTAGAAGTTAGTTGGGTGAATCCTTAAAATAACCCTCACCATGTGTAGTATTCAAGGGAAGCTGAGGGAAGCAAAGACACCACCAGCCAACACAGAGGGTGTTGGTTGATTCTGTGAAAACAGTTAACAAAAACTGTCACGTGAAACCACACTGTTTCAGCAGCACAGAGTAAAATGGGCAGCAAATGTTCAGGTTTATTTCTTCATATTGAAACATGTTGCCTGTCAAAAGATAGCAAACCTCTGGGAGAGGGGATGTCCATAAATATGTATGTGTGTAACTAAATATAGATACGTACTTAGTTATACACAAAATAGAAGTTTTCTTAACCTTGTATCTGCATTGTCATGTCAGCGAGGAAACAAAATATGGCTTTGATGGATTCCAGACACATTTTTTCACAATTTAACAAATTAGGCTTAGCTCTTCTAGCAAGATATGTAATCTTTCCTAACATGTGTAACAGCCTCAGCAGG
Organism: Sakesphorus luctuosus; assembly: GCA_013396695.1. Lineage (NCBI taxonomy): Eukaryota > Metazoa > Chordata > Aves > Passeriformes > Thamnophilidae > Sakesphorus > Sakesphorus luctuosus. Next base: position 1,007,865 of record VWZD01005403.1, read on the forward strand.
TAGTGTTGGATTGGGTTTATTGTGATAGAAAAATAATCTTGGTACATCTGAAAACTTCACACATCTCTGGTTGAATACAAATGGACAACTCATGCTGGGCTGAAAACAGCAATTCTTCTTAGTCCTACTATCAAGAGTTCACTGAAAAGAGTGAGAATAATGGCTGAGTATGAAATCCATTTGCAATGGATAATAAGTGACTACTTACTAGATTTATATAGTGATGGCAAAGTGATTCTTACAAATCAAGCAGAAGACCTTTAACCTGATTGTGATTAAAACTATTATTGTGGCAGATCATGCCTTAGTAATTTGGATGAGGTTCAGACTGCATGCTTGCCATGGCATCTCTTCGCAGCATTAGGTCCAGGAGAACAAAATAATGATGTTGATAAGAAGGAGAAGAGCTGTCTTGTAATGTGGCAGCTGGCACTGGTCTGACCAAGGTTCTGCTTGCTTTGTTCCATAAATTTATCTAATCAGCTCATTATGACAGACAGAATTTCAAGTATACAAAATTGTAAAGACTTTTCAGTATAAATCTTGACCTTTTTTTCTACCAGCCCCAAGTTTACTATATTTGTGTGATCCAGAATTTATGCAGGAGTCCACAAAATTACTTTTTTGGATGCTTATTAAGGCTTTAGTTTTTGTGTTCTTATGTCTTCTGAATATGACTGGTAACACATAGAAAATGCATGATAAAAATGCTAAAAGTTTTTTAAATTTTCAGATGCTGTGGAGTCAGGGTGGACTATCTAGTTTGTCCTCAGTGCTCATACTAGGGTGCTGGGATACTTCCCTTTTCAGGCAAGAGATTTGTGTTGATTTTTCTGAGGATAATGCTTTAAGTTAGGCACACACTTAATCACTTGTGGAATGAAGTCCATAAAAAACCATCAGTGCCAAGCAGACCATCCACTGTATGTGGTGTAAACAAAACAGGGAACTAGGGATGAGAAGGGCATCAGTACCCACTTCTCCACATACAAGAGAATTCACAACAAACAGAAATGCTGCTCAGCTAGGAGACTAGAAACTGCTCCTGAACACACTTGTTCTTTTACATACCTTAAGTTTTGTTCAAATGTTTTATCTTTCCTTCTCTAGGCAGTGCAACTCAGGTTCTAAAGGAATGGAATATGACAGGGAAAAAAAAGGTAAGAACTTGCTCTTGAGCATCAAGGCATTTAGATCTGTTTGTACTTGAATGTAGTCCTTCTACTTTGTCCAGTATTTTGCTTTTTCCAGCATAAGTGACTTGATTCACAGTTGTAAACACAGTACTTGAAAGCAAATGTGTGTACTATTTTTAATCCCATTCATCTCTCACTGTCTTGCCAAGCCCAGTGTTCTGAGAGAATTTCTGGGACAGCTCATGCATGTTACATGTGTGTGGGAGCGAGACCCTGGACATGTACAGACCAAACCCCAAAACAGCCCATGTGCAGAAACACTTTTAATAAGCAACTGTATCCTGGATAGTCACAGCCACTTAGTGCTCAAGTTTTTGCTGCCAGGTGTAAAAATAACTTGTGCACAGGAGCCTTCCCCTGGGAGTCATGCATTAGGGACACTATCAATTCAGATACTTCAAGTATATATCTGGGGCATGATCTTCACGCTTCTCCATCTCCAAGCTGGAACTGTAGCAGAAGGCTGGCTGTGAGTCACTGTCATGGAGGCTCCTCTTTGGGTTGGAAGAGCTGCAGTAGCAGTGACCAACCTGTGTCCATGGGCACTGTCTGCCCAGTCAAAGTGATGCCTGAAGGGTTTATCTGTTTTACTGTGTGGATTTTCCCTGAATGATTAGGAACTGCTTGTTCTGAGTGCAAAACATTTTGAGCACCATCTTAACAGAGGCTCCATGACCAGTTTGCAATGCAAGTGTTTTGTGTGGAGGGACAGGTAAAATGAAATTGGAGGCATCAGTTTTTATTTGAAACAGTTTATAAATTCAGCTGAACCAATGCAATGTGTTGTATAGCACATCATGACCTCTAAATTGCATTACGCTAATGTCACTTATGGCATTTTAAAATTGTGGACAATTTACTGGTATTATTTTGAGTTTGTATGATTTGCATTGAGTGATGTCTCTGTTCTTGTGATATTTCTCTATTTAGAACAACAGGAGAAAAAGAAGCAAATCTAAACAGCATCAAGGCAATAAAGATCCTAAAAACAAGAATGGTGGACCTGAGAAGGCATCTCAAGAGCCCCAGAGAATACATGACTGTCACATGAATGGATGCTCTAAGGACAACTCTTGCCGTGGTTCTGCCAATCAGAAACTGGAAACCACCTCTGTGGAGAGCAAAGGCTCAGGCTCTGTAGGGTCAGCAGTGGATTGTCCAGTAACCAGAGGTCAGTTCATCTGACAGAGGGCACCTTTTTAACTGGCAAAAGCCAAGCCAACATTTACATAAAGACCATGATATTTTTACTGCCATGAAGTAGAATAATATGTGGAGAGATGTGTTTGTGCAAATTAATGCTCACAGCTATAAAAGTCTGTATCTGGGCACGAATCACTTTGCCAAATGTTTCCTTGCAAAATGTCTGGTTTTTTTCCTAGAGACAAAAGAATCAAACTGTAAGTAGAGGCCCAGCTGATACAGAGTATTACAGATATAAATACATAAGAATGCAGGGTTAGAAAATGGCTTGTGTGTCAAATGATTAACAGAAGGATTAAGTCCCTCATGCAGAGCAAAGACATCTGAGCATTATGAACTTGTGGTGTATTCCTGGATTTCTTTATTGCTTAGTCCAAACTAGTCCATTTGTTCTTTTCCTCATCTTCCCTACATAGGCTGGTCACAGCAGATCTTTCCCTAACAGGGAAAGGAGAGTCTTTGTGTTGTGGAAAGACAGTCTGAGCCTCTTAGCACGTGTCTACCAGGGTCTGGTAACCCCTTCTGAAACTGGGGGACCCATTGCACAGCTCCTCCCCACCGGGTGACAGCAGATGCAGAGTGATGATTACAGCAATATCAGTGAAAACAAACTCGCCCCTCTGGGGGAGAAGCTTTGTGAAAGCTTTTGTCTGCAAGTTCATAAAGCTCATATTTAATTGCTGTCAGTATTGGTAGTGGGTTTTTGGCTCTTCATATTTCAGGCATCTGGCAGCCCTGGGTTATTGCTGCCATTAGTATTTTCTTCCTGTGTCTTAAGCAGTATGTGAGACTGCTTTAAAAAAACTTTCCTTGAAGTCACTTTTTCCGTGGCTGCAAATACAGCTCTCAAATCTCATTTTAAAGGAATGTGCCAAATGGATAATTGTCCTGAAATGAATTCTCTGCTGCTTCCAGATGACTTTGGTGGTCGCAGCCTCTGGTAAACTAAATGGAGACTCTGCAACCTGTAGCAGGCAAACAAACTACTTACCAAGAAAATTTTGTCCTAAAAATTTGATGCCTCACTTTAAAGAAACTGAGGTACACTTCCTGCCTTTGCTAAAGGCTCCCACTTACTTTGGATAAAATATTTCATAAGTCAGGAAATTCTGCATTTCCATAATACTAAAAGCATTCTGCAAGAAGTAAACATCTGTGGTGTAAATCAGACTTCTCAGAGTGGCATTTTTTGAAATGATACATGCATGAATAAAGTTCATAAACTGAATAGTATGTGCATGGAGAGCGCTTTCTATGGGGTAAAAGACCTGACTGCAAGAAGAGTGCCCATGCTGTGAGTGATCTTTTTCTGTGCCACTGGGATTGAGCCCTTTTTTGTGTCTCTTTGACATGACACAATGAGGAGTTAGTTGTACATACATAGGGCAAAAAGTATCTCAAAGTTTTCTTTGCTTTTACAAGTGGCAAATGAGATAATACCATGGTTTTGCAATTTTTTTTAACTTTTAAATATATCCTCTGTTTCAAAAACAAGGGGGAAAGATGGATTTCAAAGAAAAAGGCAGAAAAGAAAAGAAAGGAAATAGAAAGAAAGGAAAACCTGAAACTTTAATCCTCAAGTTTCCCTTGCACAGTAAAATAAGTTCCTGGCAAATTGTTTAATAGAGAGAAGGAAAGAATTTCTTTACTTTCCATGGCACTAGAATCCTCTTCTTTGCAGCCAGTATAATAGCTACTTTCTTGTGGTCAAAAGCCACCTATGTACATATTGCTATATTTGTGCTGAAATACACAGAGCTAAATCGAACAGAACAGGGATCAGGACCCTCAGGGGCAGCTGTGCCCTTGTGGTTTCTGAGCCAGTCACACAGACTCTTCTAAAGCAGTTGGAAATGCTGAAGTGAGTCCAAAGCGTACCAGTTTCATATTGCTCCCTCTTGTGTTGTAGTCTCATTTGTATTGTCCCTGTCTGGGCTGGGTTTTCGTGATTCCTTCCCTATGAAATTAATGTTGCTATAATCATTTCACCATCACCTTCAGACAGCTCAGATTAGAAGGATCAGAGTCAGGTGTCTCCTGACAGTCCCTTAATACTTTCCTCCCCATGAGGAACATGTGTTGCCTGTTCCAACTCTCAGGCTGTGATATCAGGTCTTTCAGAGCCATAAAATCCTGGCTATCTGGAAGGGACCTCAGGAACCAGGTGGGAGGATGCAGCATAGTGAGTGTTTCTCCATAATATGTCCCATGCTGGACACTGAGAGGGGAGAACATGTGACTATTGCCTTTAGTTCAGGTCTGCTTGATTCTTGTCATTATTCCATCTTTCTTTTTTTTTTAAGAAGTATTTTGTTGTTGTTATGCTTTCAGTGCATGCCCTGGTAAAGAAGAGATGTGAATACACTGCAAGTATATTTAATGCTGCCTTGCCATGCTATTGCTTTTGCAGGGACCTGGGTAAAACTAGACACAGATCAGATACTGATCTCTTTCCTACTTTGTGAAATTATTTTTCATGTAGGAAGATTTTTAGTGAATCTTTCAAACTTTGTTTATATCTCAGAGGAAGTGTGAGTTTTTTCCTTCTTTCAGCCAAATAATCTATGGGATTCACTTGATTTAAAAGGTATTGAATGGCAACCTGTTAGATAAACTGCTCATTTCAAAGATGGCAACTTAGCAGATTTCAAAGCAAGTTTATTTGGGCTGCTGCCATTACTGGCAGGTGTGGAAATACTTGACTGTTAGTACAGTGGATGTCACACATTCGACCAGTGCTGAAGTTCCAAACCTCTGTGTACTGAACTGTGCAACAGTTTACTTGTAGCTACTCTTACCCAGACCTTTGATTTCTCTTTCAAGTTTTTGAGAGAGACGTTTTCTTATACATGTTTCTTAGCTGGCCTGAGTCTTCAGAGATATGATGCAGATTTTCTTAATGTATTTTTAATTGTGTTGATTGTCTTCAGTCAAATTTGGAAGTTTAGTTGCACCATGTGAAGTCATTGTTTGCTTGGGTATGTTGGTCATCTTGCTGCTGGGTTTCAAAGTAGCTCATGTGTCATTTTGGAAGAAAGAGTGTCCAAGTATATTGGAGACAAAAGGTGATTAAAAAGTTTTTAGAGGATCTTTGTTCTAGATTACTTTCTTTATACAAAAAGCTGTCAAATTTTTTATTTGTCTTAACAAGTGTACCAAAGCTGCTACTTAAATGCAGTAAAAACAATTTTGCTCTTAAAACAAATTCCAGAAGATCTAATCCTGGGGACAGGACCCAATAGCCCTGGCCTTTCTCTGTAGGTTAGCTGATAGCCTGCTTGTTTCGGACTATCTGATAGAGCTATTTAGCAAGGCCAGCCTCAACTGACAGTAGGAAGAACATTCTTTATGGATCAAAGATCTCTGCTTTGGTGTGAGATGCAGCCAGGGTTGAACAGGGTTAATGGCAGTTACCTCAGAAGAGAGTTCCTCACTATGTGTGAGACTGGTGTCTGCACTGAACCTTTGACATGCTCAGAGTGCTACATTACTGGTGTTTTTTGCTGCCACAGATTCACAAGTTTCTTTAACTTCTTTCACTATTTTCTTACATACTGTTTTATGTAAGATATATTTTCTGTTTTCAGACTCACCTTTTAAAGCCCTTAAACAAAAGCTGGTTTAAAATGTGAGCACTGATGTTCCTCCTTGTTCCTCTAGTGTGACATGATTGCCATGCAAACATACCAAGATGTACTTTACTCCTGTCCTAATGCCTGGCCAGGACACAGAGAAGTCACTGTTTGACATGCTGCACCTGCCCCTGTGGGATCCCTCAGGGCAAATCCCACTCCATGGGCTGTAATCCAGCTGTTAATCTGACAAGGCCCTTTTCTCCAGACACCACACGTCATCAGATGAATAAAGTGGTGCATAAAGAGCAACTTCAGAACAAACTATCATTCATTCATCAGAGTGAGTACAAAGATTAGAACAAAGAGTCAACACAACAAATCATTTTCTATGCTTGTTTCCTTAACTAAAATTCACAGTGACAGTAAGTAATAACCGGCCCTGCCTTTCATAGTCATTCTTTGGCTGCTTGTCCCTCTGTCATGATGCTGATATCTTGAATCCCTTTGGAGTCTTGGAAAAAGGAAACGAGGTCATCTTGTGGCAGCCAAACAGGCTCAGGCATTGTTATCCTACCCCTCTGAAGCTGTTGAATACAGGAGACTAATCTTTGACATAGTTTCATTTCCTGCTTAGTTCCTCTTAGCAGCTGCTTTTGACAGAAATGTGTAATCAGGGAAGGTAAGTATTTCAGGTAGGAATGTTTAATCAGTGCTTTTAAAATGCTGATAAAAATGAGGAACACTTTTTTTGTGTGTGAGATGAGAGCTGTAGATACATAGATACATGTCTCAACGTTAAAGTCTCATGCTTTCAATAGCAGACTTCCTCTCTAGTTCTGTTCTCAAATACTTGGTCAAAGATTATAGTTTGTAGCATACCTTTTATGTTACGAGGTATTTCTTCATATCAGCATGAAAGAGTTGATTTTTTAGTGAGCTTTTCTTTTTCAGACTGTTGAAACGTAGAACTGTTCTGATTAATGTTTAAAGACCAAAACAATTTCGTTTGTTGTCAGGGCTGTCTGAGGTCCTGCAGAATGTGTGCCAGTGAAAACACCTTTGATTTTAGGCATAAAGTCATTCTGACCTAACAATAGGACCTCATATCTTTCCTAATCTTGTAACTCACTGTTTTCATCCTTAATGTTTTCTTGCAGACAGAGAAGGAGAATGCCAGAGAGTATCTGTGGAATTAAGCCCAAAGACTATGAATGGAGTAGAACAGCATGCGTCTCTTCAGTCATCAGTTCAACTCCAGTGTAACCCAGGCAGGCCAAAGTCAAAATCTTCCTCAGTTAAATCATCCAATGCTACAACCCAACCTGAAACAAAGACGGACAATTCAGTCAAAAAAAGAGGTAAATTGGATCTCTGGTTGCTGGTTCTAAGGTGATAAGATGGCTGAGGCCTCTAGGAAAAAAAATGGGAATTCACATATTTGAAGAAGATGTGTTGGAAGGTGATGGCAGAATGGTGTTCAGCATAACAAAAATGAGTAGAACAATTTGTGGGCTATTTAACATTATGTTAAATGAAATGTAAATAAATCTTTCAAACTACTGGTGCCTTTATAACATGTATTCGATTTTGGGGATGAATTTGAGCAAACATGTTTAGAAACTGAAGCGCCTCAGGGAAGGACTATGGCAAAGTTGGATTTATGGACTTCAGGAAGACAGCCATTTCATCCTAATCTGAGCAAATAACGCTATGCCTGCTTTCTCATTCAGAAAAGCCAAAACCAGCTTTCTGACTTCTGTGCAATTTTTGTTTTCTGTTTTAGGGCCAAACATTGAAAAATCAGTAAAAGACTTGCAGCGTTGCACTGTCTCCCTAACCAGATACCGTGTGATGATCAAAGAAGAAGTGGATAATTCAGTGAAGAAGATCAAAGCTGCTTTTGCAGAATTACACAGCTGGTAGGTAAACAACTTCAGAGATCCACCAGCACCACAGAGAAAAGGGCTAATTATGTCATTGGCATTAGTGGGGAGAGGTCACTTACACCCTCACTGTCTGCAGCATTTGTTTCATCAAAAAAATACATGATTAAGTAATGACACTCCTCACCACCCAGGAAGCAATACATGCATAAGTCTATGGTTGCTTACATACACAAAATTCTTTGGAAAAAAACCATTAGGGTTTTTTGTTTTAAATGATCAATCTTGACCTAATTCTTTTGTATCAAGTTCAGTGGCAGCATATCTGAGCAAATGAAAGCAGTTCTAAATATCCTTTCCATGGGATTTTCTGAAGTCTCTTTTACCTTCTTTAAATCTCTTCTTTCTAAACTATTTCTTTGATCTTATCTTCTTTGGCAGACAGTCCTTTACTGTCTCTTCATGTCCCATCATCTTTGCTTCTTATCCCACCATTGTTGTTTTTTTCTTTACCACATAGTTTCTTATAAGTTTCCCATCTATCATTTAATTTCCATTTTTTATCTAGTTCATTCTTTTTACTCATTCTTTTATGTCTTTAATCTATTTTTTCCATTATAATTTTGATTATTCATGATCTTCAGCATGTATATCTATGCCCTTTGAAAATTTATGGCAGAAATAATTACTGTAGTAGCAAGTTATAGTTTGTATATTCTTGTCATAAAAAATATTTTCTGGTTTGAGTTTTACTTGGCCTTCGTTAAGCAGAGAGGTTGTATAAAACTTGTGCATTAGGCAGTGTTGCAGTAAATGGAAGAAATCATGTTAAAATGTACAATGTGTGGTTACAAATCACAGAAGAGTAGAAAAACCTGTCCCCTTTAATTCATCCATGATATTTGTCAGTATTATGAGCTTATCTTATGAAAGTGCTGTAGTGTTGGAAGAAGTTTGGGAAGAAGTAGAAAGATTGTTGGGACAGAAGAGTTGAGTAAAGTTTTTAACCACCTTGCACCTTTTTTTGGTAGTTCTGAGGGGGGACTTTTCTCTGAGTAAACTCAGTTGGATGTCATTTGTTCACACTCTTTTTTTTCTACTTGTTTGTAGCCGTCTTAAAAACACACAGTGTCACATCTAACCTCGGTCGCAGGCAGTTACAGTCAATTCAGTCTTCAAGCAATTGTTTTTCTGGTCATGGAACAGGTGTAGAACTCTGACATGCCCTGAAAATGCAGGGGACAGTAAATTCAGAACTGAAATCCTTCTTTTTTCATGTATTCATGTTTTAGCTTGAAAAACACTGAAGTGCATTGCCTAATGCTAAAATGAGTTCCTTAACAGAGGAAAAGACAAAGTTATCCCAAAACAGTATGTAAATGCAAGTACTTAAGATTATGAATATAGCCTGGAAAACTTCTGAATAGGCTTCAGTGCCTAAATTACTGAAGCTAGAAGCTCTAGAATGTAACAGATCTGTGCTCTGAATATTTGTGCATTGCAAAGCAATTTCATAATGTTGCAGTGAGGACCATATAATGTCAGCATATGTTTATGGAAATCTCAGTGCTGCAGAAACTGTTGAGTGATAGTTGTCAGTGGAAATTCATGTCTCTCTCTGGCTCAGTATTTCATGGCTTGACCTAACTAATGAAAGGAAGTTACTCCTGAACATGTTCAGTCAGTGCTATTCTGCTATTTAAAAAGTCACCTGCCTGGCAAAACAATGCATACCCCCCCACAGTCTAAAAAAGCAGTGCTAGGGAGCAGGTGTGCTGTCAACCCCTATAAAAGCTTGAGGAAAAAAATGCAATGCTTGCTTCGATTTTAACTTTTTAACAAAATGGGGCAAATAACAGTCCCAGAAGGACGTTTATTTAAAAACACCACAGTGGGCTCCCTTTCCTCTTTCTTAGAGAGCCTCTCAAAAGTCCCTGCCAACTGGAGTAATTCTCCATGTGCTCAGAGTAAGGGATAGCTTTTGTACAGTGCTTTTCATGCCAGGAGACACCAGAGCATTTTTCAAGACATGGGCTGGACCAGGCAGGGCACTTTGCCGCACAGGGTCTTTCACAGTCCCATGTGGGTTGTGCTTCTGCTGTGATCTGTCACTCTCATCACCCCTGTTCTGGCTGGGCTTTCTGTCACATGGCTTCCTGAGGTTATGAGAGCACTGGGCAAAGCAAGCTGAAGGCCTATATGTGCCTGAAAGTTATGAGGAAGCTCCTCCTGACAGTACTCCTTGAGCCAGAATTTCTCCCCCTTGCGTTCAGCTTTGCTGTGTGGTTTTCAGGAACACCTTTGTGTGAGTGAGAACATGAGCTGCCTCCCTTACTACTTGGCTGTAAATATGTCAGAACATAGCCATGTCTCACAAGAGTGTAGAGCACAGAAAAGAAGATTACCAAATAGTTCTCAAGTTGCAGAGGAAGGTCAGAATAGCTAATTGAACTCCCCTCTCACTGGAGTGCACTTGAGACATTTGTTGCCAAGCTTAAAACCTACATGCTATAATTGTGTTCTCACTTTTCCACCCAGAGACTGAATAACCATCTTGGAGATAAAAGGAGAGCCCCAGGAAATTGGAGTGCAATGTCTCGAGCACAAAAGCTGCCACAGTTCCCTATAACACCCCATGCCAGAAAATAATTTTCACATACTGGGCATTCACACAGTCATATGGAAGACTAAAAGGAAGCATCTGCTACTTGCCCATATGGTCTGCCATGAACAGAAAATAGTCTGTAGAAATAGTAAGAACCAGGTTTAGTAACAGTGGACGCAGAACTGAAACATGTAAATACAAGCTTCTCTACTCTTTGCTTCTCAAACACATTGGTATGTCCAGTGCATTTTAAAAAGCATGAAAACCAACACAAAGAGATGTTTAAAGAAAATTACAAATAGACATTTAATTATGGTGGGTTTACCAGACCTCACTGTGATAGCTGGCTGCTAGAGAGAACAGTGTTAGTGAAGGTATGAAAAAATAGCCCTGCCCCCATTCCAGATGAGGAGCTCTGCTGGAGTTGTTCAGAATGCCACAGCTGACACTGTGGTGCTCAGTCTCCAGAACAACACTCATTCTCAAACTGCACATTGCTGCTTTGAGGGAGACTGAAGCTTAGGGAACATCTCAAGGAGAAAATTGGCATTTTGAGGGCCTTAACAGGGTTTTGGAAAGACCCATTTGAATTACACTTACCAGTAACCTCTGTGCCCTGCAGTGGGGCTTACCTTTGTGAGCTGTGTCAGCATGTTTGCCTCCATGTCAGCTTGTTCTTTTTATTTGCCCATCTCTTCAGGCACAATAGGTTTATCATAATGCCTGGAAGAGGCAGAAGGAAGGAGAAGATTCTGGTCATCTGGAACCCTTGTTATTCTCATCATTAAAGCTATAAATCAGCCAGCCTGGCAATCTGAAGCAGCTTTTCTGAAGAGGCACTAATAATTTTAATCATTTTAGTGGGATTTTGAGGTATTACAGCTGACTGAAAATATCTTTTCACTGTGCAAACACTAAATTTCATGCAGTAAACTAGAGGAAGATTAATTTGTTTCCACTAATGGCAGAACAAATTCAGAATTTATTCTGAGTAGGAAATTGTGAAATGAGGCAGCTGTCAGCATAATTTACCCTTATCATTGCTGTGCCAGCAACTCATTGTAGTTTGGCATTTGCAGCTCCTTTGCCATTGTCTGCTGGTGTGAATTCTGCCTGCCTGTGTAAGGCCAAGGCAGGAGTACTGTCCATTTGGCCAGGAATAGAATTATGTTCTTGCCTTCAGAATCACTTCAGCAGAATGATTCCTAGAGAGCTGCTATTTCTCCTGCTGCATCTCATGTCTCTACAGCACAAGCACTGGCTGTGTCTCATTTGCATGTCTTCTACGTTAAGCCTCTGCCTTGCTGTGTCCCTTCAAGAAAATTGTGTCCCTTCCTGAACCCTACCTCAAAATTTCCCCTGGATGTTAAGATCAAACAGTGCTAAATCCTGTGCTCCAAACTGCAGATACTCACCCGTGGTGAACAGTGCTATGATGCTGATAGCTAGAGTTTGGTACCTGTAGGGGAGACTGTGAGTGCATCCCTTAAGGAAAGCTGTTTGGGAATGCACCTTTAAGAGAAGAGAGCTACCTGTAGTGTGTGTGGTCCTGTGACCAATGAGAGGCTTTGGTGTATGTCAGGTGAATTGGTTAACAAATAATGTCATGGCATGTTGGATGTGAGAGGATATAAAAGGTGTGGTTGTTGCTGAGTGAGATTAGAACTACTAGAACTAGATCTACTGGGAAGTAGAACTATCTACTACTTCTACTACTACTATGAACTGTCTGTGAAACTGTCTTGAATAAAGTCTTGTAAGCCTTCTGATCAGAGCCTTCTGATTCCTGCTGTGCCTGAGCTCTTCTGACCATCATTCACGCTGCCCCCTTACTCTGGATAAGGGGACCCCGATAAAGGGTGACCCCCAACGTACCCCTATCATTGGTGACCCCTATAGGTACCCAGCTCCTGACCCTGAGAAAATGAAGGGTAAGAAAAGGACAGAATCAGTGCTTTCAGGGGAGAGATGAGGTGAAGGGAGGCAGAAAAGAAAGAGGTCATAGCATTGCTCTGTTCTGGCTCCACCATGTCATGGAGTATGAGATGCACTTGATTCAGATCTGCCCTTGAGTCTGGTCAGTGGGAGAGGGGATTTGAGTCCCAGTACTTGGTCTACTACAGCAGGGGAACCTTTAGATTGATGATTAGGGCATGGATTCAGGATTCATGGATTCTTGGGAGAGAGTAGTGCTGAGCTGTGTGTTTGTCACAGAAGTCTCAAATGGTGTATCAGAATATATTGAGTGCTGATACTCAAGGTAAGAAGGGCATGGCTGAAGCCTGATAGAGTTTCAGTGCTTGGAATAATCAGAAAAAATTGACAAGATTGTGACTTTTCCAGAACATCAGCTAAAGCACTCTGTTCATGATTTTCAACCTGGTTCCTAACATCTATAGAAGACTCAAGAGAAGCAGCATAACTAGATAGCTAAGAATTAGCAGAACATTTTCCCTGAGGTGTCATTAGTGAAATGCATTCTGTTCCTTGCTCTGCTGGAGCTCGAATCTGATCATAGCTGAGTGTGTGTAAAGTTCCTGTAGCACCCAGTATGTGGTTCTCCACAGCACAGCAAGGCTGCAGGCTGTGCCCTGGAGTGTTCCCACTGGATACAACATTCAGGTGTCATATGGACACTGAGAAGCCTTGAAAGACAATGCATTCCCAGGAGGTATTGATGTGCTGAGCTTTGAGGAGTTCTCAGAAATGCTGTGGTCTGATCGTGTGATCACCGTATTGAGGCTGAATAGGGCATTAATCCAGAAAATATGCTAAAACAGTTAAACTTCTCATGAGTTAATGAGCTGGCTGAGCTTCATGTGAAAACAGTAGGATCCTAGCAGGAACAAGAGATAAGATTTGATTCACTGATTTATCCATAGTGTTCTTGTCATGTCTCCTTCTATATCTGTTAGAATTTGGTTTTCTCTTTGTATTTGTTTGGTCTTTTTTTTCCCCCAGGCCAATTTTTCAGCTTTGTCTGTAATTTTCATTTGTTTAGGACTTTGACAAGTTCTTACTGGAGGAGGTATTGCTCAATTTTGCACTGAAGTGCTTTTTGTGACTAGAAAGGATTAAATTGATTCACACACCATTTCCTTAATAATTGACCCCTATGCAAGCTAGGAAAAAACCCAGCATTTCCTAGTTCTGATTGGCCTAGGACATTTCTAAGGAAACATTAACTTTTCCCATATATGATATACAGCAATTTATTATTTCCAAGTGAGAAACGTGATTTTACACTTCCAGATGAGAATTAGTATGTTCCTTTCCTTTAGTTCAAGAGAGAGAGAGAAATTGCATGTCCTCAGCTGATATAAGTACAGCTGCATTGGCTTCAGGGAAGGGAAACCTCGTGAAGATCTGTCTTTTAAAGAAACTTAGTTTATCACATTAATTAGTCTCACACTGATAAAGGCACCAAACATTTTTTCTGTCCAGTAACAGAAGAGATGTGACTAAAAAATATGATAAATATAGGACTTCCATGGCCTTGTTCTCATTCTGGTATAAAAAGTGGTTTTATTTGGCATGAAAATGAAATGCTAGGGGCCAAGCAGTTTAGCAAGGATCTATTGTTAGAGTGCAGAGAGGATAGTCATGGAATGGACTGTGCTAAAAGGCACTTCTGGTGAGCTCTGCTGTTGTGACCTTGTTGCTTGAATATTTTTTCGAGATAAAAGGTTTTGTTTATATAGCCTGTGTAGCATAGTAGGAAGGCACTTTTGTAAAAGACATAAAAAGCAAAAATGTGCAGACTCTTAATTTAAGGGAAAATGCTAAAGATCATTAAATTCTCTTTGTGGAAGGTAGAAATAGGTAAGAACTTACAAGGCTCATTTCAGCCACCTGCTGTGAAAGCCAGGGAAGTTTACTATACTGTGTAGTTACAAAAGCTAATTGAAAATAGATTAATTCTGAAAAGATATCACTATTTAGATTAGCAAGCTGGAATCATCACCTGCTTATTTGGAGTTCAAGTTTAATGCTTATGCCTGGAGAATACTGAGTGCCAACTGGAACAAGTGTGTCCTTTCATTGTAAGAGCATGCCTCTTAACTGATTTGCTCTACCGTGAAAAAACCCTGCTGTTTTATTTCCTCTGGTGTGTAGGTCACACTAAACTGATCTGGCAGGCCAAACCAATATTTTTAGTCTTGTTTCTATGTCTGAAACAAAAATGTGTTACACTGCAATTTTATTGTGTTGCTGCATTCTTTGCCATCAGCCAAAACCTGCTTTGTGTCCCTCCTGTTGGCTGTTGGGAGGCAGGATAAAGGTCTCCTCCTCCAAAGGTAGGCTTGGACACCCCAGGGGTGAGACTGCAGAGCTTCTGCTGCAGAGCTGCTGTATGAGCTTGGTTAATTTACAGGAAGAATTCAAGGAAGGATGCGTGACACTTGAACACACTCTAGCTGGTGACTTTTTGGTTGTCAGCTGTGTGTTTGCCCTGTGTTCCCCACGCTGCCTGCTCACCATTCTTTCCCTATTTTAGTTAAGGACCTCTCGGGCCTTTCTGCTCTTTAGGACTTCTGTCTTTGCTTACTGCCCACTGAACTATGGAGGACCTTCCCTTTCTTGCAAAGGATGTTCTAGACAAAAGTTGTGGGGTTTCAGTGATGTCTTCTTCAGTAAAAGCTGGTTCATATGTAACCAGTGTCTTCACTGGGTACAAAAGCTTATGTTTAAGGATGAGTCTACTGAAAGGATTGAGAACTCCACTTTTCCCTGGAGCACATGCCTGGATGTACTCCTGGTGTTCAACCTACTTTTTGCAATTTCCCCCCCCTCAGCCCTGCCATCTGTTGAGTTTACTCTGTTATCCAAACATAAACATTAATATTGGTGGTGTTTATTAAATGTGAACTTAAGAATAATCTAGTGAGGAGAAAATGGGATGACACACCTGAGCGCTGTGCTTTGGAGAGCATTCTGCAGTGCTGTTATTTTACTGAACAATGCCCTGGGTTCGTGATGTGAGTGACCCACCTGATCACTTTGCACTTTGACAGCTTGAAAGGACTGGGCACCAGAGGTTTGTGAAAGGAGAAGCACACAATTCCTTTAGGAAGGCCAGGTAAAAGTGGAACCACTCTTTCCCAGTCCTGGAGAGAATAGGGGTCAAGGAAGCTGACCTCTGTTATAGAGGTACTTTAATGTTTATTTACATCACAAACCATTTTCTTGTTTACCCTGACCTATTTTACAAAAATATCTCTGTTTAAGAGATGGATCTCTTTCCACGCATTTTTACTTTTGTTTTATTATTATGCTGAGACCTAAGCTGTATTAACCTGGATAGCAGCAGTGGTGTATCTGCCTTAATTAGGAAACACACTGTAGTCATTTGAGGGTTTCTGTGCTGAGGCGGTGCTGAAGAGGGAAATCAGAGTGACTTCCACATCTGTGCAGACCCATGGGCAAGCCAGTGAAGTGTTTGTGTAAATCAGCTTACACTGATTATTACTATGGGTTTTTTGTAGTCGACTTGCCTACATGCTTCTTCAGCTTCAATTTTTTAAGTCATTAATTTCAAAACTGCCCACAATTAAGGTCTGAAGTGTATGTGTAGTTATAGCTTTTGATTTTGATGGAGTTCTAGCATGGATTAAATTATGATTTTTATTTCTTTTTTTTGCTTTTATAGCATCGTAGACAAAGAAGTGTCATTAATGGCAGAAATTGATAAAGTTAAAGAAGAAGCCAGTAAGTAAAAAAAAATACACAGGGGACTTTTGGAATACTCATGGAAACAGTTGTTTTGTTTGGCAGAAAATTACACAGTACATAAATTTGGTTAGCAGCATTCCATCATCTTTCACTGTTTATATATACAGTCATATAAGGCTTTGTTGTTCCAGGGTAGTTCCTATCTATAAGGATTGTGCCTCAAAATTTCAATATTATGAAATTAATGTAAACCAGAAGTTCATATGAAGTTAGATATAAATTATTTCTTCCTTCTCCTGGCCTGTCAGAGCTTTTTAACCCCTTTTTTATTCTCTCATTTCTATGGTTTGTCAGTTATTTCATTTCCATTTTTCAATGACTGTTTGCTTGCTTACATTCTATATATGAATTAGAACACTGGAAGTTACATGGCAAATATGTTACTGTGTGGCCTTGCATAGCTTAAGGGATAGTCATCAAGCTTATGAATTAGAACAATAAAAAAGTCAAAAAACAGATGTTTACTGCAATCTGTTTTCTTAATAATCTGTGGGAATTCATCTGATTCCGAGTTTTCATGTTGTCTGTTTTTTGCATAGATTTTCATTTATATATATTCTGATTTGGAAAAAAAAGCAAGATGATCCAGGTATTAGGATACCACAATATCTGTCTCATATTCCATCTGATACATGGTATTTGTATTTACCCCCAGTAATCAAGAGGACATATTTCAGTAGAGAATGCTAAGCAAGAAACTGAAGAGCATTGTTAGTGATACTTTGACTGGCAGATGAAAATGTCACTGCTATGTGTGCATACAATCCTTTTATTGATTAGTGAATTTAAGGTCCTTCCAAGGAGGGCACAGATACATGTAATGTTCTTGAATGCTTCATTTGCATTGAGAACTCTCAGTTTACAAATATATACCAGTTATATTTTTGTTTTTAAAAATACTCTAAATCCTCTGTTGCTACCTAAGTCTCTTGCAGTTGTGTTTGTGTGGAAACTAAAAGGTATGAGTTGTTACAGAAAAGATTATCATTTGTTTGTGGTTTGAATTTTATATGCTAGGAATAACATGCAATAGATGTGGATTTGAAGTTCACTGTTATTCTGGGGAGGAGCTGAGGGTGGATCAGGAGCTCCTTGGTTACCTGCAGAGACCAGGTAGCTGTAATCAGCTACAGAGCCTGCACTCACTCCCAGGGAAACCAGTGGTCTTTCCATGTCCCCATGGAAGACTCCCTGATTTTGTGATTAAAAAGAAAGCACTGGAAAACTCAAAACAACATGTCTTTGCCCTTGTTTGTCTAAGTGTTTAAGGATTTTTTTTTCCGTCAGCCATCCCATTGTCAGATCTTTTTCAACACCAGGCAGTTCAGTAAATATGCTGATGGCCTTAATCTGTGCTAGCAGCATATTGGCAGTCCAGTTGAAGTCAAGGGTCCATGTGTTTGTCTCACATGTGATGTACAGTGTTAATGCCCAAAGACTTATGAATTACAGAGCAATGTACCTTCCTAGCATTGATGACTGACTGTTGGTATTTGGCAGTGGAAATCCTGACTGCTCGGCAGAAGAAAGCTGAGGAGCTGAAGAGACTGACAGACCTCGCCAGTCAGATGGCTGAAGCACAACTGTCTGAACTCAGGGCTGAAATTAAGGTAAGGCCTTCACTTCTGCTTGGGTATTTTGGCTGTTTGCAGAAATGCCAGGAAAGCTGTCACAGTAATGTGCCCAGGCTGTTCATTCCTGGTATTGGCCAGCAGGTAACTGGCTTTCCATAGGGAAAGCACAGCTTCTGAAAGCATGATAGCACTTCTGAGCAGTGTATTGGTGTAGCAGTGGGGAGTTTGGTGTTTCTCTATCATTTATAAGACTCAGTTAACAAGTAAATCTGATAGCTTCAGGTTCAGTTATCAAACACATGTTCTCTGACAAAGTGACCCACTTCCCAAGTGTGGGAGTGATCAGCCCATCACTGGGCTGTGAGACATGTAATTTGGGAAGGATGGGAAAATACTTTGTTCTACATAGAGATTCTGTGTACAGGGCAGGGCCAAGAGTTTGTTGAGACTTACAGTGAACTTACCTTAAGTTGGTTCCTTTCCCATCCACAGTCTTTTGCTCACAATGTAAATCACTGTTACCGTGTTTATTTTGCAGCACTTTGTGAGTGAACGGAAATACGATGAAGAGCTGGGCAGGTCTGCCCGATTTTCCTGTGATACAGAACAGCTCAAGACCCAAATTCAGCTCTGTGGAGAAAGTAAGTGCTGGTGATTGCTCACATGGACTTTCTCAAACAAAGTGTTCCCATAGCTGTTCAGCAGATCCAAAGGCACGTGTGCTGCCAGTGGGGATGTGTGTGCAGCCAACCTGACATGAGTGGTGTCTCTGGATGCAGAAGGCTTGCTGAACACACACAGGTCAACTTTGCAGTATGCAGGATGTTTCAGTCACTGTGTCTGTGCTGCACAGTCCATCTGCAGGTGTGCACTGCCCACTTTGTCAGAGATTTACAGGTATTACTCAGATCAGTTGGAGTTTTCAATCTAAATAGGATTTCCAAGTGGAAATAAAAGTCAGCTCTGGGGAATATACAAATTCAGTAATTTATAAATAAATAGTTAATAGGAAGCTTCTCTGTGTGAGCATAATGTCATCAGACCGATTCAGATATCTCCTGCTAGGAAGTATTTCCCCAACTTTATAACAGTATTCATTGGGTTATTCCCTGGGTTTTTCAGAAGCTAAATGTAGTCCCAAGTCACAGTATGATTAAGGTTGGAAAAGACCTTTAAGATCACTAAATCCAGCAGTCAACCACCATGTTCACCACTAAACCATGTCCTCAATTGCCATATCCACATTTTTTTTGAACATTTCCCTGGGCAGACTTCAATGCTTACCAACCCCTTTGTGATGAAATTTTTCCTAATATCCAATCTAAACCTCCCATGTTGCAGCTTGAGCCTATTTTCTCTCATCATGTCCCTTGTAATGTGAGAGAAGAGTTTGATCCCACCTTGCTACAACCTCCTTTTAGGTCATTGTAGAGAGTGATAAGATCTCCCTTCAGCCTCCTTTTCTCCAGGCTCCTCTTTCCAAATCATCTGCCCTTCTTGGAAATTCAGGTTCACTTTTTTGCTTTGAGTATCATGTCCTTGTTGCCATATAAGAGATAGGCTAGTTCTCATCTTTGTCATGCTTTTCTCAGTCTCCCACCCACAAAAAAAAGTAAATGCCATAATGCTTTGTCCAAAATGTTACCCTGTCCCTTGGTATCCCATCAGTACCATCATCTGGGAGAAAACTGTTAAAACAATACTGAACCAATGCATCTTGGTGGAAGGAAAATAATAAATGTTTTCAAGTAGTTACTCAGAATAGAAAAAGGACAAAATACTACACAATCTGCCAGTCTTCTGACTGCACAGCTAAAGAACTGACTGCTTGGAGGCATAACCAGTTTAACTCATTAGACCATAAGAATTGCTTTTGCAGAACACTTTGAAAAATCCATCTAACCCTATATCCTGTCTCATTGAAGCCAACCCAGGATGTTTCAAAGGAAGGCACAAACTTCCCAGTCATGCATATAATTGTTTACAGTCTAGACCCTATCTCATACCCTGAAGCATAAGAGATTGAAAATTCTATAAAGATTATCCTGACTAATAATACCACAGCTGCTATTGATACAACTACAGACTATTTTTTTAAACTCATTGAACTACTTTCCTAAATGACTTCCAGCTGCAGTTAATTCTGCAAGTTAATTATTTATACGTCATTGTAGTAAAGCATTACATAAGCATAGTTTAATGCAGGCCTGTTCAAATCAGGTCAGTGAAGTCAAAGAGCAGCCATTAGCAGGGTAGGAGTCATCCTAGAAATGACTGCTAGTGCACTGACTGACTGAAGAACTTGGCTCTTACCTGCCCTCAGTGACCTTAGATGGGCAGCTCATGATGTTGCTTTTCAATGCAAAAGGTGTTTCTGTTAGGAGTGTGTCCCAGTGAGGCCCATACCCTGCTAGGAGCTGCTAATACCCCTCAAACAGAGATTATATCAGGCCTGTAGCTAAGAACAGCCACTTGTGAGGGCTTTAACAGAAGTTATAACCAAACCCACAGAGCTTGTGCAAAGGAAAGGATGTTCTAGCATGAGGAGAGGGTAGGCAACATACACTCACAATGAAGGAACAGGAAGAAACAAAAATAATTGGACTAGCATATATCCAGAATGCCCAGTGGTGGGTTGTATCTCTTCCATGTACATCTTGTTTGTTAAAAACAGATTTTTTTCCACAAGCATCTGGGTTTTTGTATGGGCTTTCATGTGCAGCAGTCTAGAGAGCTGTAGAATTCAGTGATAGCTGACCCCAGTGAACTTAGGAGAGAAAATTCAATTCATTGTGCAGATCATTGGTGTTTTTCTGACAAGGGCACCTAGTAGGAGAAGTAGCTGCTGTTAGCACAAGTGAATAAGATCCCCAAAAAAAACTAACAGATGATGGTCAGTTACTAAAATTATTCCTTATCTTCTTTGCCTGTACTAAAAGTGAAAAAATAGTACCTCTTAGATGAAACAACAGCTGTCTCTCTAAAATGAGCCTCAGTTTTGTCATATGTACCAGAAGGAAATAGAAAAATTTCATAATCAGAAAAATTAAGATCAAGAACTTCATTAGCCTCAACATCCTCCTTGAGACTGCTTGGGGGCTGTTTGACAGAACCAGCTTAAAGAGCTTGTGGAAATGCAGAGAGAAAAAAGGATTTTTTTTGGTGCACTTCACATCCAGACATGACAGTGCTTAGTAAATCAGGCAGTGTAAAAATACTAAGAAGTGGGGAGTAGGAATATACCAAGATGAGCAGTAGTGATTCCTCATGGTGCAGACTTCTGTGGTCTACATGAAGTGTATTAGTGCATTGAATTCAGTTCCAATTTTTATGGATATTCATGGTGCAGAAGAACCTTTTTTATCTATCTCTGTAGAGGGGAATAAATAACAGGCACTAGACTATTTTTTTTCTTCTTAAAATTGTTTTGACGCTCTAGGGAAGCTTTCATGGCTGATACCTGTGTTGTAGGTAGCACATATGTAGACAGCAATGACAGCCATGGTTCCATGATCAAAGAATAATTTGGAATAGAATTGAATCTGTGATGTCTGCAGACACAACTTCTTTGCCATCAAGCAGTGAAGAGAGTTACTGGCATATCACTTCCCTCTTTCTTCCCTTGGTGCCTGAAGACTCCCATTAGGAGCCTTATTGACAGGACAGCAGTGCATGGGGTGGTCCTGGCAGCACATGTTCAGCTCAACTAGTTAGAAGTTGGCAAGCAAACCAATAGGTGCCACCAATTTTAAGAAGTTCTCTAGGATGATGAAAGCCTGACCTTCTGCCAGGCTTCTTTCTGGTTAAGTGCAGTGCCACTTTTTTACCTCCAGCTTTTGTACCTCCAGAAGTGTTTCACAATAAGTCAGTTTTACAGAAGTGAAACACTATGGCCTAACTGCAGCCCAAGTTATCTAGCTGACTTCATTATTTAAAGCGAGTTTGGAATGATGCTTCCAAAATTAACTGTAAGCAGGGTAAGAATACAGCCTTGTGTTTAGCTGTTGATCATTTAACTGATAACACATAATCCTTTTCTTTATAGTTTCTCACCCAAAGAACAACTATTCCTCAAGAACACCATGCAGTTCAGTGCTGTCTTCAATGGCCTCCCATGCAACAACTGGCAAGCAAAACACGCACAGCCGAAAGTCCTCTAGTAATGCCAAGAACTCTGATAATAAACCAGCCAGCGTTAAAGTACAAAGTCATCTTTCTTCCAATCCTACAGAACCATCTTCTCAAGGAATTCCCACAAATAAACAGGTAAAAAGCCAGTTATGAACTAAACTAAATTGCTCCCAAAATTTCAGAAAAATGGGCAGCACTGAAAGTTGTTCATACAAAATCAAATACTCATTTGCAGTCTGTATATTTAATTAATAACTTTTTTAATATGCAAGAATATATTTTCCAGTTTCAGTTTCATGTCAGCATGAACATACAAAGTGGAAATACCAGAAATGCCATATAAGCAAAGACAGTTGTCAGGTGTTCAGAAGTGACTAGTGGCAGTTAATACACTGAAAAACTCTACATAATGGCTAACTGCCCTGTATGCTGTGATGGAGAAACATTTAGTCCTGATCCTTGCCAAATGGCCAGTGGATGTGCAGTTGGAGAACAATTATTAGATACACTTTGAAAGTAGAATCCTGCCAGGTTTAGAAGGATGTTATTTCAGAAGCTTTGCAGTACAGCTTATAGTATTGTGCCATATTGGTGAGTGTTTTGTTATATGAGCACCTTAGAATGTTCTAGTACTGTTGTTCTTAAGTAAAGCTGCCACTGAAGTTGGTCTGAATGTTGTCCCAGAAGGGATTTTAGATGAAGCAGCTGCCTGAAGGGAAATGTGAGAACATTACGTAATGTCAGAACATGTATGGAATCAGCTGCCCTGGCAGGCATGCAAATAAAGTAATTCACTCACTTCCTACCAAGGATCAAAGCATCCTCTGAACAAGGTATCACAATGGGCATCTCTTCCACAATGTGGATGCTTGACTTGACTTACATTTACATGTTAATTTCTGTTCATCCTGCAGTCTTACTGCAGTATTTGCACAGCACTTTACTAGGAAAGGTATTTTCATGATTCTGGAAAAAATCAGTCCATATCAAGTTCTTCAGTGCTTCTTAACTGCTCAGAAATTCAGAGTACCCTGAGTCAAAAGGGACACACAAGGATCACTGAAGCCCAACTCTCAGCCCTGCACAGGACCCTCCCCAAGAGTCGCACCATGTCCAAACACTTCTTGAACTCTGTCAGACTTGGTGCTGTGACCACTGCCCTGGGGAGCCTGTTCAGTGGCCAACCAGCCTCAGGGTGAAGAACATTTTCCTGTTATGTCTAAACTAAACCTGAGCTTCCCTTGGGTCCTGTCACTGATCACCACAGAGAAGAGATCAGTGCCTGCCCCTGCTCTTCCCCTCAGTCTCCTCCAGGCTGAGCAGACCAAGTGCCCTCATCCGTTCCTCACACACTTCCCCTCAAGGCCCTTCCCCATCTTCACTCCCCTCCTTTGGGCACTCTCTAACAGCTCAATGTCTTTCCTATATCATGGCACCCAAACCTACACACAGTGCTCAGGGAAGGCTACACCAGTGCAGGGCAGAGCCAGACAGTCACCTCCCCGGGCCAGCTGGTGATGCTGTGCCTGATGCCCCCAGGACACAGTTGCTCTCCTGGCTGCCAGGGCACCCTCATAAGCAATTTCTATTGACCAGAACCCACAGAGTCCTCTCCTCAACAGTTCCTGTTGAGATGTCTAGTATTTCATCCCACTTTGTCTATTCTCTTGAATCATGGCAGATTTTAATTTGGCATCAGTGGAGAACCTGCCATCTGTATTTTCAGGCCACTCAGATACAGAGCATGGTACTCATAGTTCAGTTTTCAAGTGTTACAAAGAGAGAACTCTGGTAACAATCAAATCTGCATAGTGTTTACCTTCTCCTGGCTACACTGTTAATTCTGATTGCTGTATTTCTTGTCCTGTTGGAAGGATTCAGGTAACCTAACAGTTATCCAATTTCTTTCTGGGTAGAATGGGCCTTCTAGCCAGAGACGAAGATTCAACCCCCAGCACCAAAACATGCGGCAAAATGGATCTGTGAAGCCACAAGGTGCCAGCAGTGAGGCAGATCCAAACACAAAGAGTGGCTCCAGGGCTGAGCACAGAAGACAGCAACATAACAGCTTCAGATCTAAAAACAAAGGAGCTGTGAAAAACCAAGAGCAGTCTACAACTGCAAGGACCCCAGAGAATCCGATGCCTTCGGAGAAGAGCCGGCGGAAGCACCATACGCCGGACCCTGCAGATCACAGGCCCTTCCAGGGCAGCGCTGGCAGGGCATCCCAGTGCAATCTGTGCCCTGCAAGGAGGGAGGTCTCTGCTGATGCCACCGTCCTTTCAGTGCCAGCTGTGACGTTGGTGGCTTAAAATGTCACAGTGATGGCAGGCAGAAAAATTTAATCTCTTCATTTTAGTTTCTTGCTCAAAATGCTTGTTGGTGAAGAAAGTAAGTCAGAACATAGTCTTTTAAATCTGTTGCTGCTTAAAACTTGTTGGTATCTTTATTACTTACTAATTATCAAAATTAAATCATACTTTCAAGGCTTTCCCCAATATCTTCACATTTATTTTGTCATGACAGTACAGAATCTTACCAAAGCAGCATTTACTTCTTAGAAAAATGATTGGAAAAATAAATTGATAATTAAATTCATAATAGCAAAAACCTCTTGTAGATATGTGGTTATACAAGTCAACATTATTATTTTGTAGAACAGCCTGTGTTGAAAGGATCCCACAAAGTCTGTATGTTGTGGTCTGCGATGAAATCAGATAATCCTGTAGAATTTTTCAGCAAATCTCTGTACATCTCCTCCTTTCTGTGCGTGTATACACACACATGCATGCACACTGTATACACAGAGAGAATTGTTATATACAAGAAGAGTTGAAAAAGCGGTTCATTTGATTTTAGCTTATTATTCCATAATCTGAGATCTTTAAATTCAAGTATAAATTGTATTAAATGTATTACATACTGGTATTTTTCATGGACAAACTATTTTTATGAGGCTGAGGAAATATGCTCATTTAAGTTTGGAATGTATATAATAATGGCTATTCAGAGGCACAGCCCTGTTCTCCATCCTTATCAACCACTTTTCTATGACTAGTTGGATTTATTTTTTTGCATATGAGAAGCTGCCAGTCTTCTAGACTTGAATTCAAATTATTTTTCTATATTTTTGCTGTAGGAACCATCTGTCCATAATGAGAGCTATGACTAATAAATTACTTAGTCTTTATGTTCTGATTCTGTATTTCAGAAAACATGTTTCTTCCAAAAAATTAAAATCTTCTTTCTAAAATATCCTGGTGTTTGCTGCTTTGCAGTGCCTAACCTTTGTATCTTACCCGAATGTATTTGCTTAGTTCAGCTGGTATCAGTGGGAAGCTTTCAGCTGAGTTTGGATTGGACTGGGCTTTCAGTTTTCAGCAAAATTCTAATGCCACAGTGCATGGAACAACTTTGCCATGAGAGCTGCCTCCATCCTGAGCACACTTTTAATGCAAGTTATTGTTTAAAGTAGTGTCAGAATCCAGACCTGGCATCAAGTGAACTGCTGGCCTGAGTCTCAGAATGAGAAAGGCATTAAAAGGTCAGTAAGACTGACCTCCCATTGAGGTTTCTGTAAAAGCAGGAGGACACTTGAGTATCTTCAAAAGTTTGGGTTATTGTTTGCTATTGCTTTTTGCCAGTTTTACCTAATTTCTGTTTGTTGACTGCACTGTTCCTTAGTAGTGACTGTGACCCTTGAAGAATAATCTCTAAGTGTAGAGTGAGGTGCATTCCTTAATTTTTATTTCTCTTGACATCTGTATACAGTGTCCCACCCATGAATATTGGCAGAACATGATTTTAAAAGGCAAATAACTCATCTTCATCTGGAGAAGCGGTGAAAAAAAAATAAACATGCATGAGTAGACACTGGCTTTCTTAGCATTGCAAGCACAATTGCTATTTAATTACCTATCACACTTTTAAACTGAATGTTTTTGAGTAGATGGAATGGAAATTCCAGAATCTCTATTGTGGACACACCCATTGAATAGGTAGGTTTTCAAAATTTATCTGCTGCCTTACAGTTTGACCTACAGCCTCACTCTAAGAGATGTAATTACAAATTCTGTGCAGATATTGTCCTTCTGTAAATTGTCACATTTACTTTTCTCTTCTAGTAACCCTTCCTAAAAAAAAAAAAAGAAAATCTAACTTACCTATAATAATATTTACTCCTTCCCTATAGCTTCTGCACTTGACAGGATTATGAAAGTTATTTTATTCCCTAAATCAGCTTCTCACAAGTAGTCTTCTGCAAACAAATAAAATCTGTAACATAAGTCATAATTCAGCACAACAGGACCACCCTGTGCTCTTCAGTACCAGCTAACCTTGGAACTCCTGGTGCCTCAGGATGTGACAGACCCAGGACCAACAGGTGAGAGATGGCATTTCTCTTGTGATGCAAACACGTTTTCTTTGCTGCGAGCTGCAGGTGTGTGTGGGCTGGGGAGCAGTTTTGGGAAAGCTGCAATGTTAACACACCAAGTGTTATCTGGTATCTCTGCTGGTCTGAGAAGTTTATCACAGTACACATTTTAACTCCATCATGTGGCTGTTCTCTGAAGTGTAGCTGTGTCAGAACAGTATCTCTTCTTTCATTTCATGTGTCTCTGTACACTTGGAATAGTATCTGCCAATTTCTACGAATGTTTCATTGTTCACAGTAGTTGTAAGTACCCAAATATTCTTGGGCCCATCTTCAACAGAGCTCTGTTTTTATTTTCTCATTACAGAGACAGCTACGTGTGATACTCCTTTTAATGTAGGGAACTTGTACAGGGGTTAGCGAGGGCATTAAGGGCAGGACAAGGCTTGACTTCCAGGCCAGTCCTGACTTTTAAAAAGTGCCAATTTGCAAAGCCAATAGAGCTGTTTGACATCAATCAAACACAAACATGGAATTTCCACTGCACTTGGTATGCTCTTTGAGAAGTGGAAACACACCTTAAAGGACAGTATTTTAAAGCAGGTTGGATCTGTTTATTTCTGTGTAAGATTAACTCAGAGAAAGGGCAGAACCCAGCAGAATAAACATCCAAATACACAGTTGGAAAACTAAGAAGGTAACTTAATACAGTCAAGCTCTTTGGAAAACTTAGATTAGTTAGCCATGCTTTGGAAAAAAAAAATTAAAAAGAAGTCACTTAATTTGCTTGAAAATGTCACCCTGAAAAAGAAACTAATCATTGTGGAATGTAAACATTGATCTTGTGGCACTCTATGGACCCTGTTGTCATAGGGACGCACCGGATCTGAACTTGTATGAATGTGAATCTTATCCTGTGAAGTGAGTGGCTGCATCAGGATTTCATCAATCAAATACGTCCTTCCTGATCACATAGTTGTGACTGCAGCAGCAGCACCATGGGATCCAAAGGGCTCAGGTTCCAGTACCACTGCTGACTACCCACCTGAGGATACAGTAGGAATTTGCCCGAAATTTGAGACAGTACAGCTATTTTATTATGTCAGGCTGCTAAAACAAACTGTACACAGTGTTCATGTGTGTTGTCCTGGAGAGAGAGGAAAAGGGCAACTTTGAAAAGGTTCCAAATCCTTGATGCAAACTACACAGCTAATTGTGTCATGCCATGAATTTGCTAAGTAATTTGCTGAGTAACCAAGAGTGATCAATTCTGATATAAACAGCCAGATGTTTTTTGGCCAGAGGACAATTCTTTTAAGAAGACGACCCTAAAAACTCAGAAAGCAGCAAAGTTCTGCAACATCCACTTTACCTGTTTTTACTGCTTAACAGCTTTTATTAAAAACTGCTGCCCAAAATAAATCTAGTTTTTCATGGGGCTTTATACAGAGTTTTACTTCTAACCACATTTTAACTCTGTAACTGCAGCAAAGGGACAGACAGCTTCACTCCCAAGGTTTTGGTAGCATAACTGGCCTCCTGATTTTAACTGTGTGCAAATCTGTCCTTCATGGACTGCGAAGAAATAAATAGATAAATCTGCTTCCTCCTGGGTGATGTTAGGATTTCTTTATTAGCCACAGTAAGATTTGAACTACATAATGTTTATTATCTAAGCAATTTAATGTAATCCAGTTTAAAATACGTTTCTGCTCTGAAAGAGCTGGTAGAAAAATGGAACATTCTGAAAGAAAAATGAGTTAGCTTTAGTATTTCCAGGACTCTTCAGCTAAAAAAAAGCCTGATGCAAACTCTGCTTGAGGATCAGTGATAACATATGCCTATCACATGAAATAATGCTTATATCAAGCACAAATGAGTTCTCCATACTCCGAAACATGCAGGTAAAATTACATCCATTTGAATCACATCTTGGTGGTAATTGGCCCTCTGTATGTGCAATCACAGAGGAGTAATTTTCTAGAAATCTAACTTGGAATAGTAATTTTCTTGTCCCCTTAATCCACATGATGCCATGTGATTGATGGTTTGGAAAGACTATAGTGTGAAAGTGAGAACTAAACAACTGGAAAATTGACGGCATTTATGAGAAAAAAATCTCTTACATCAGACTGTACTGGGGATACCTATGTCAGCCTTCACAGTGCAGATATCAGACACTACATTACTGATTTGGGGTAACTTTCTGAACGTGATCTTTCCTGGACATTATCTTGACAATGCATCAAGTGCCAGCTATAGAACTGCAGTGAAAGAGAATGCATGTGAAGAGAGTGTTAAAGAGCAAGGGCTTTGGGGCTCAGAAGAGATTTTGGGGAAAAGCATTTAATTAGACTAAAGAAATTCCTTGCAATTCACAGTCCTAATAGTACCTGAACCAAATTAAAAGTGTGCTTGCTCACATTCTGGTGTTGGAGACTCCTGCCCGTGCAAGTTCATTGCTGTCTTCATAACTACCTTGATGCCTGTCTACTCATTGTTTGTCATTCATCTATTACTGACAGCTCAAAATCAGCCAGAAAGAAATTTAACTTTCCACTGAGAGGGAATGACATGGATTTCTCCTTTTAACCTAAAGGAACTCATTGAACTAAAAGCCAAACACCTCAAACTCTTCCTGTGAGCCTCTGACAGCCAAGAGGAGTATCTGTGGTTCCCTGCTCCCTTCCTCAGTGTCCTGAGGCTGATGCCAAGTGTTTACACAATTAACATATTTATGGAGGCTTTTAATTTTAGCGTTATTAATGGTTGGTATTTAAAATGGTTTTGCAAAGACACGTAGCTGAGAAGTTACAGACACCCCACTCCTTTTTAAATCACTGGAGATGTCACTCAAGAACTGGAGCTGTGGGTTAAAGGTTAATGACTTTTCATCTTCCAGTTCTGAAATGTCCTGGACCACGGGTGGGAGCACCAAAAACACCAAGGGCAGGGGTTCCATCCCCATGTGGGCCATTCATGAAGAGCTGGACCCGCAGGGTTGGTTCCAACTCAGAATATTCTGTGGTTCTGTATGTAAGACCACATATGTACTGTTTTAACACGGGTAATTCATGTGTGTGACAAAACTGCTACAGTGCCTTTCCTGCTTTATCAACAAAGCATCAAAAAATATGGATGTTGGCTGTGCCATAAGCGGGGCTGTCGACGGGCGATGGATTTATATCCAGCCTTTCTGGGCTGGCTGTGCCGTTTTCCCTTGGAATGGGGCAGCACAGGACGAGTCTCGGGTCAGTCCCAGCCAGGCTGCCCCGGCGGGGGCCCGCGCGCGCCCTCAGCCCACTGGCCCCGGCCCCGCGGCGTGAGGGGAGTGAGAAGGGCCGTGAGAGGCGTGAGGGGAGTGTGAGGGGCCGTGAGAGGCGTGAGGGGTGTAAGGGGCGTGAGAGGCCGTGAGGGGGCGAGAGGGACCGTGAGGGGGCGTGAGGGGTGTGAGAGGCCGTGAGGGGCGTGAGGGCTGTGAGGGGCTGTGAAGGGTGGGAGGGGCCGTGAGTGGCCGTGAGTGGCCGTGAGTGGCCGTGAGGGCCACGGGGCGGCAGCTGCGGGAGCCTCGTCTGAGCGCTGGGCAGGGATCACCGCGCCCTCACCTTTCTCTGCCTGCCCCTGGTTTTTCTCTCTCTGTTTAAATTNGCCGTGAGGGGCGTGAGGGATCTAAGGGGCGTAAGGGGTGTGAGAGGGTGTAAGGGGCGAGAGGTGGCGAGAGGTGCCGTGAGAGGCCGTNTACAGCGTTTATATTCCGGTTTATTTAATTGTGTCAATTTAAAATCTGCCCTCACAAAGCACCAGCTGGTCTGGTCGTATTGTGAAGTGACAGAACCTTGGGATTTTTATGTTTTAAGTCTAAGCTTGAATAGTTAATTTGAGGGAGTAAACAAGCTAAAAAATAATTTATGATCCTTTTAGGTTTCATGGCTTACTAGTTAAAATATTTTGCCTCTGTTAATGTTCCATTGTGTTGATTTATTCATTAACCTGGTTTAATTAGTTGAAAAAAGGTAAAGACTGAAGATATTTTTTCTATTTCAGACGTAGAAATCCTTATAAGAGATAATGAAACTTAAGAACTGTTCTGAGAAAAGATCATTTATTTACTTGGATGTTCCCCCTGACAATGTACAGGTTCATTCTGATGATGGATAAAGGAGGATCTACCATGTTCACCTCAAATACTCTTAAAGGACATAGGAAGAAGAGGGATGGAACTTTACAAGCTGCAAAATGGAACGCTTCTTTAGCTTCTAAAATCAAAACTAAATTAATGAGTAAGTACTGTTAAAATAAAACTCAAGCCATCTACGTTGTACTTACAATGTGTGGCTTCAAAAGGAATAGTAGTTGTATTTACCATGAGTTGCTGAATTGCTGCCTGTTAAAAATAGTGACTTAAGTTGAGAATTTTAGGAGAGTCTGAAAGTTAAAATGTGATTATAAGTAATTTATTTATATAATTCTCTGAGTATATTCAGTTCATGCTTCTTGGTGTGGCAGTGTTTTTTAAAAGTATAAACAAGAGCATTCACAACAACCATGCCCACATCCATTGAGGCATCTGAAAACTGAGGGATCAAAATGAGTAAAATCAACCAACATTTACAGTATAGTTGCCATCATAAAATACCTATTACTCCCATTTACAAAATGAGATTTATATAAAATTATTCATGGAATAATAATTTTATATACATTTTTTACTGAATCAAAAAACCTGCAAATATTAATCTGCTGATTTAATCACTTGCCAGAAGAAACTGTTTTCTCAGTTAGTCAATGATAAATTCAAACACAGG